>JARDXD010000762.1:0-47873 GCA_029218145.1 Aphanocladium album | reverse complement strand
AGACACCCTAAGGGGGTGGCTCCCTCAATTTACGGATAAATGCATACAAAATAACACCTTTTGTGGGATGGTGCCCCTAGTGCAGTCACAGCCTGTACCTGTGCGTGACAGTTTGCACCCAATAAATACGGGCCAACTGCTGAAACTAGGCCGCATTCAGGCCGATCGGTAGTGGAGGCAGCCCTGTCGGCCTCACCCGACAGCAAATCACAGTCAATTGCGAGATTTGTCCCCACAGATCATGATTCAACCCAAACTCTAATGGGGTGAGCTGGCGGCTGAGCATCGAGCTTCATAATCAACTGTAGCTTTAAAAGACGGTCACCGAAGCTTGCATTTTTCAGTTTGTTCGAGCAATCACTTCGCATCACAGCTGTCCCACAGCACATTATTAACACTCATTATTACATCTTCTTTTCACTTCGGCATCACAATGCTGCTTTCTTCTATTTTGTTCGGCCACGCAGCTCTTGCTGCCTTCACACGACCCGCAGAATGGGACGCTCAAGTCGGTGTGATCATGGCTTGGCCATCGGCGGAGACTGATGCCTACTCCGACAGCTCTTTAGAGCGGGCAATATCCGATGTTTCCGCCATCGCAGACGCGGTTGGCAAGTTCGAACCGGTCACGGTTTTGGTCGAAGAGAACCGTTACGCTGATGCCGTGCAGCGTTTCAATGCCAGCAAAAATGTCACTGTGCAGCCGATTCAAGGCTATGCAAGGCTAGACTTGTGGATGAGAGATATGGCTCCCACCTTTGTCATCAACACGGACAACAAACAACTCGAAGGCGTCGACTACAATTTCAACGGCTGGGGTAACAAGTATCCCACCAAGTCGTGCAACTCGCTCGCCGCCATGTACATGTACAACAAGAACATTACTCGAGTTGCATCGACCATCGTCGGCGAGGGCGGCTCCTTCGAGGTTGACGGTGATGGAACCCTGCTCGTGACGGAGAGCTCTGTCATCAACGACAACCGTAATCCTGGCAAGGACAAGGAGACGATTGAAAAGGAGCTCATGCGAACTCTGGGGCTGAAAAAGGTCATTTGGGTGCCAGGCAGAAAGGGTCTGGATATTACCGACAGCCACATCGACGGGTTGGTGCGCTTTACCGCGCCCGGAAAGGTGTTGCTAAGCAGGCCTGCGTCTGTGGAGGACGACGATCCGTTCAGCGCCATGTACAAGGAAGCTCAAGAAATTCTGTCCAACACCACCGACGCTCAAGGCCGAAAGCTTGAGATCACGGAAATTACGGAAGCGGATCTGAACAAGATTGGCGCTGACAAGAGCGTCCTCGACGCTATCAAGGATGGCAAAAAAGACTACCCCTCGCTCACGTACGTCAACTATCTGGTTCTTAATGGCGGCGTGGTATTCCCGCAATTTGGAGATGAAGACGCCGACAAGGAGGCTGTCAAAATTATGCAAAGCATTTACCCTGACCGCTCCGTGTCGACGGTTCTCACCAAAGAGCTGCCTTTCCTCGGAGGTGGCATTCACTGCTCCACTCAGGAAGTACCCCGTGTATAAATTGACTCCGCTGTTGCTAGCAGTGTTGTATATTACAAAACCCGAGAATATTGTTTGTCCATGAATATGCTCTTCTTCTAGTATGCTGCGCTTTATAACAAATACCTTTAATCATCGAGGATTGTCGGCTAGTGCTTGCCCTACCGAGCTCGGCTACAGCCCTCCGGGCGCACTGGCTACCTGGTGCTACAGGGTGATGGCGGTCGCTAAAATTCGTTGTGTTTGAGGTAGACTCCAGGAACATCAAGCCCGTCTTAAAGAATGAGCTAAATTATCGGCTATCAGGACAATCTTAAACACTATTCTTTCCTATACAAATTTCCGTGCGCTATGCTGCTAAACTCGCTTCCCAGGCAAATTATTCCACCACCCTAAAGTAACGCCGTAGCTAGGGTAACCTTGCGCCAAACTTAAGTTTTCACACAACCGCCATAAAACTTCGGCTGATGGTCCAACGTGACAAAATAAGAATTGCGCAACCAGCCAGGAGGATGATACCGGAAAAGTCAATGAGGCCATAGAACTGACCGCCATTTGCTGAGACTAGAGCACCGCCGATTGGACTGCCAGTCAGGACGCCAATGGAACAAACAGCCATCATTAGCCCAATCCTGACGCCAATCATCTGTAAATTCTTGGTGATTTGAGCAACGCATGCAGACTGAAGAGAAATGAGGCCACCGGAGAAAAGACCGTAAAGCACAGCAAACGCCACGATGGCGCCCTTGGTGCGCATGGCATGTAAGCAGAGCAGTACGATACCAGAGAGCAGCGAGCAAATGACCGCAGTATTGAATCTGGACAAAAGTTTGTTAGCTTGACTCCTAGTCTTGTTGTTAGTATCAGCAGATGGTTAGTTTTCTCACTTTCCAATCTTGTCCGCGAGGGCGCCGGACAAAAGGCGGCCAACCAGGGACCCTGCATTCAGGATCGTGATGAGGTCATTCGAAAAGGTCGCATCCAAGCCATGCTTTGCGGCATACAAAGGGAGGTAGTAGAACGGGATGAACATGCCCCACATGACCAGCAGCATGCCCACGACCAGGAGCCAAAACGTTCCGTCTTTGAACGTGGCATTCATTTCCTGGGGATCGAGACCTCCCTTTCGGGGAGGCAGCCTTGGCACGACCATGAAGCAGGCGGGGGCAAGAAGCACAAGCGACATGAATCCAACAATTCGCAGTGCCCAGCCAAATCCCACTCCACGAATGAGCCTCTCGATGATGAGAGGCCAGGCCATGCCACCAAGGGAAGAGCCGGCCACGACGATACCCAGCGCAAGGCCACGGCGCTTGTTGAACCAGTGGGAAATGGCCGAGATGGTTGGATAAAAGAGCATCGCATCGCCAATACCAAAAAGAAGACTTTGTGCCAGGATAAACTGGTAGTAGTTGCGGCAAATGCTGACGAGCATCAGGGATAGGGCAAATAGTACTGTTCCTGGAATGAAGAGGACCTTGGAGCCCTTGGTATCAAAGATGGGACCAAAAGCCAGGCCGCCGATAAATAGCAGAAACAGTTGGATAGATCCGATCCACGATATGTCGCTGGCGCTGTGATTGTGGAGAAGATCGGTACCGTAGTAAGCCTGGAACGTGCCGAAGGAGTTAAGAAGGCCTAGACGAAAGAAAAGTTAGCAAAATAGTTCCCTAGAGGGTATTGCACAATATACTCGCCAAAGGTAACGAAATAGGTGAGGAAGCCGCCAACAACAACTAGCCAGGCTTTCAAGCCACCATCTGGAAATTGTACAGAGGTGGCTTGGCTGGCCTCAGCGCCGTCCGAGATGGCAACGTTTTCTTTCTCATTCAGCGTCATGATCTCGTCGGTTTGGCTGGAAGATTTGCATAGAGAAAAAGACGAAGCAAACCGCGGGGGGATTGTAACGTCAAGATATTTAAGAGATCGGATGACAGAATCTTGCCGATCGGGGAATATAAACCTGCGAATGTAGGCTAGACACCCGTGATCCGTTCAGGCGCGGCGGAAGTCGCGGAGGGCCCTGGTTAAGTGAGGAGCATAAATGCTCCGTCTGGAGACGGGGATTTTTGAAGGCCGTCGTGAATGTGCTTTCAGCTGGTCTCAGCGCAGCCGCGCCCTGTAATAGATAATAACTACCCCTGGCAAGCCAGAATGACGGATTATACGCACCAAAAAAAAGACAGTGTTTCAAATTCACTCTTCTTCTTACTGATCAATTATTCACAATGTTTCTACAGATATTTCAAAGTGTCTACGATTCACCTGCTAAAGTGACGCTGGCAGTAGTTGCAGTGCTAGTCACATGGACAGTTACTCAGCGACTCCTGACTCCCAAGAGTTACCCTTCTGTTACGGTCGGGTTGCCTATTCTTGGCAATTTGATTCACTATAGCAAAAATCCCGTGTCTTTCATCGAATCGGCCACCCGCAAATATGGGCCCTGTTTTGCAGTCCCCATGCTTCTAGGGAGCACCATCTGGCTGAGAAGCCCGCAATTGAACAAGGAATATCTGGAAACTCGTGAGGTAGGTCATTCGTCAAATGGAGATGTGCACCGCATCAGATCTGACATAGCTGCAGGATGTATGGTCTTTTGGCGACGGCATGGGCATGTTTCTCAACAAGCTCCTGGTGCCTAATTATTTTGATCATCTTCGCGCCTTTGTAGGCTCACTCAGTCGTGGTACTACCCGACAGGCTACTCTGGATTACTACAGCCAGGTTTCTAAGGAGGAGACTCTGAAAGCCATCGAGCACATGTCGCTGGATGCAGAGCAAGGAACCGACAGCGAGTTGTTCGAAGAAGTCTCCTTCCTGATCCACAAGATTATTGTACGCTGTCTCATGGGGCAGGACTTTTACGACCACCACGTCGAGGAGTTGTTTGATCTTCTACACGTCATGGAGGCCAACGTTGGAAGCATTCTGCATACAATTCTACCATCTTGGGTGCCACACAAACCGGCACGAGCGCTATGGGCTGCCCGCGACCGTGTTCGCGAAATATTTGAGCTGCGTTTGCGAGAGCGAGAACTGCAACCTGAGTTGTGGAAGGATGCGCCAGATTACATTGCTTATACGCTGAGAGACCCCGCCACTGCCCACTTAACGTCATTTTACGCTGCGCATCACACGCTGCTCATGTTTGCGGCCCATACCAGCACCGTGGCTAATGCATCCTGGACAATCGTTGAGGTACGTGGCGTCGTTGACCGCATCGCTATCTTATGTGCTTGAAAGGGGGCGAGGAACACTGACCAGTTTTTGCAGCTTCTTAGATCGCCAGAGCGTTTAAGTCGGCTTCGAACGGATCTTGCTGGCAGCTTTGACATCGCCGCATCTCCATTCTTAGACGCTTTAGTTAAGGAGACGGGCCGCCACTATTCGGGCAGCCTCGACGTCCGCTGGGCACGCCAAGGCAAGACCCTCCGTGACAGTAATGTCACTATTCCTGCTGGCACCATTGTCTCCATCTCGCCATACCTCACGCACCACGATCCGGAAACCTGGACGAATGCGGACTCATACTACCCGGAGCGATGGATTGAACAGCCAGGCCTCGCGCAGAAGCTGAATGATGGAACTCAGCTGCGATACATCCCGTTTGGCGCCGGCAGCCACCGCTGCCCAGGCGAGAAGATGGCGACTATCCTTACAAAGACAGTCGTCGCAACGACAGTCCAGAATGCCAAGCTCAGCTGGGGTACGGGCGGTTCGTCGCAGGACACAACAACGCTAGACTTTTCCAAGGTCGGAAGCCCCTGGCTAAAAGGGGATGTGCATGTTGCGATCAAAAGCTGTTGATTAGAAGATGGGCATGGGAATGAGATGTGCATATGCCCTTGTTGCGGTTAATTGCGCGAAATGCCATGAGCCCTCGAAATGGTGAACATGAGAATTAGATGAAAAAATGCCTTTGCTGCAGTTAGATGCGCAGTGAAATACACAAATCCTGAGAAGAAACGAATAAAGCCGCCCGCGATCCGTGAAGACAGTCCATCTTCGCATACAGTGTATGTCACATGCTGACTAGCTAATTATGCCGTAGCTTGAGGCGATGGTGACAAAGACGATACTAAAAAGAGAAATGCCGCTGATCAGCCTGCTCTGTGGCACTTGCCTCGAATGTCAACGAATGTCAAGCAATTTAGCATCAGTCAGTAAACAACCACTTGCAGCTGTAAGTCTCAGGACCATGGAAATAGATACGACCCGCCAATGCCTAATTTGGAGCACGCCGCGAAAGTGTCCACAGCGGGGCCGTGAGGTTTAAATCGGCAAAAGGCTTTTAATGAATAAGAGTGTGGTGTTATTGACAGAAGAGAGCAAAAAAGGCTATCGAAGGGCCTCCCCTAAATATATTGTAGCCCATAAGATTTCTAACCCAAACATTTTCGAAGTGTCTAAGCCGCCGGCATATCTGCCAAACCGACTTTCATTTTCTGATAATCGAAAAGCACGACCTTGTCCTTAGCAAATGTCCCACCAAAATTGCCAACGACGAAGCTGCCCTCGCCCAGTGTGCGAACATTCAGAACACAAGTTGGGTCAGCTTTGCCGGCCAATGTCAGCTTTTCCACATAATTCTCAGGAATCACCTCCCAGATGTGATCATGTCCCTCAAATTGGTACTTTACAGGGGGGAACGAGCTGACACGGCCGCAATCAACTGACACAAAGGTCTGGTTACCATTGTTGGGGTAGTCCTTCTGGTCGAGCTCGATGTGCTGCCCGCCCGTGAGCTCAATCAGCCGCTTGTAGCTGTTGACGGACATGGGTACACCCACGCCGTAACTGGCATGGTCAAAAATGGCACCGGGGTTTCCACCACAGGTTTTGTTGAGAACCTGCTCCTCGTCACCAATCAGATGCTTGGTGACGCGCGTGGCCCAGTAGTTGTACAGCGGGGGGTCGTACACAAAGTCGACATCGTTGACCAGAGGGAACAAAATATTGTCGTACCAGAGGACTGACTTGGTTCCACCAGGCTGGCTCTTCAGGGCAGGAGAGATGCCTCCTAGGGTCTGCAAGCCGTCGTGGTTGTTACAGCGCGAGCGCTTCGGCGCAGGATTGCCAAACGTCGAATTGTAGCAGTACTGGAAAGAAATAATGGGGGAGGGGTATGCGCCTTTCTTCCACATCTGATAGAATGGCGACTGCGTCGAGGCATTGTCCTGGCCCACAAAGACTGGCGATAGACCGTAAACGCCGGCGAATGGGAATGCAAAGTTGAGCTTAAAATGCATATCGGCCATCATGAGAGTGTTGCGGGAAACGTGGTGGCCCACACGCTGAATATCGGAACCGTAACCGACAGAGAGATCATCGTAGAAGAAGAAATGATTCGGGTTCCAGTTGCGATCGGGGTACAGGCGAGATTGGTTGACAAAACTAACAGACTTTGTTTGGTTGAAGAGCACCTGATCCGGCTGAAGGCATCTGGATGTCTGAGACATGCTGCCGTGGCAGCGGGGTGTAAAGACATACTGGCCTATCCAAGTCCAATCCACAAACGAATCAATGCGCTGTGGAGGGCTGCCAATATGGATTGTATCGCTTGTGGTGAACCCAAATGGCGTCCAGTCCAGTGGCATGTGGTACGGTTTGCCATTAGCGGTGGCAGGGGCTGCCGACGAAGGTGCAGCAAGGGCACCGCCAACGGCGGCGAGAATAATGAAGAATCTCATTGGGCAAGACAAGACTTGAGAAGGATAATGTTGCAGTAGCTTTGCATGAGAATAGTGGAATGTCTTACTTCCATGCGAGACCACGTCTATTACAATATATGTGTGCATGCCTTGCTATAGTTAGCACAGCACGGCGACTTACACGGGCTCTCACCACGGCTCCACTGAACCGCACCGTGGGGAGGGAGCGCTGTAGCGGAATAAATGCCCGTCATGGCGCGGAGCGCATACTGCTGCAATCCCGGGATTGCCATTATAGTCGAGAAATATCGCCGCTAATGAGCGGCACCTGCATGAAGTTGCTTTTCTAGAAAAAAGGCTTGGAAGCAATGCAGCCCTCCAGCAATGACAGTCCGCCCCCATTCACACACACAATGGAGACTGTATTGCACATCCAGGGCGGCCAAGGCTGCCGCAACACTCCTCTGATCCTTATACATGCTATTTCCGGTCTGGCACTTCCATACCTCGCACTTGGAGAGCTAGACCGTGACGTCTATGGCATCTCTGCTCCTTTGTTCGAGCACGGCTCCGCGTCGTCGATGCCCAGGACGCTCGTGGACGTCGCGGCGCTGTACGTCGCCATCGTTCGTCGCGAGATTCAGCCTCACGGCCCATATTTGTTAGGCGGATGGTCGCTCGGCGGCATGATTGCCGTGGAGATGGCGCGCATTTTTGTGTCGCAGGGCGAAACGGTGTCTCACGTCATCATGATCGACTCCATGAACCCGGAGACGTTTTTATCTTTTCGCGATGCCCGCGAGCACCGTCTCGTAGCCGCCATCACCTATAACGCCATTGCGCGGCGCATGGGTGGACACAAAGAGCCTGCGACACTGCTGGAGCTAGAGGACGATATTCTTGATCGCGGAAGCGCCACCAGCAGTGGCAGCAACTCCGCCGACGCAAGTGGCGAAAATTCCAGCGCTGAAACGTCCAGCGACGAAGATGAGGAGAGTTCGGTCGCTTTCTTCCATTCTCGCATGCGTCAACATATCCACAGCGGGCTGCGCATGCTTAGTACGTATCGGTCATCCACGGCAGCGGCATGGAATCGACGCAGTCTCGCAGAAACGGATGCTACGCTCGTCAAGTGCAAGGTTCTCGGCGCGCTGTCGCCGCTGCTTGATGAGAATCGGCGGTTGTTTGCGAAGAGAATGAACAGGGATGACAAGATTGGATGGAAGGAAGAGTGGTTTAGAAACCTGGCTACTGTGCCGCTTCCAGCGTCTCATAATGCTTGCTTTGATGATGAGCATGTAGATGAGCTCACGGACATTCTGAGAACCATTCTGAGTAAATTAGATTAAGATGGCAATTGGTTGCTAAGACTGCATTTGCTATTGTACATAAATTAAAACGGGTTCTTTTCTGCCTTTAATTCGTCTGTCAACGTAGACAGTTGTTGAAGCGTGACAGAAATCACTTGATTGTGCCGCACCACAGAAAGGACGCTCACACTGTGCATAGATTTGACAGAGAATGTTAACCCAATTTTGAGAAAATCCATCAGTTGATTTGAGTCTCCCGGGACTTGGCTTGTGGTAGCGTGGGCGTGGGCTCTCCAAGGCTGGCGTCCGCTGGGCGCCGCAACGCCGCCACCCAAATAACACCAAATACTCCGTCCACCAAAATGGCCCGCGGAACCACGGCGCCGCCCCGAGAATTCCACCGACATGCACTCCGCCGTCTGGCGGCCAGCCTTTTGCAGCACCGCAGGAGACAAATCATCAAAAATGCGTTAAGCGAACTTATGAATGGTTTATAATACAATATGCGAGACACCGGAAAGCCAATGCCGGGGTCATATACGACCGCAGTACTTTGCAACTACACAGGTCCAATAAGGGAAACTACACATACCCATTTGCTGTCGCCTTCATCATGAGCCAACTAGAGCATTTCCCCGTCGTTATCATAGGCGCTGGAATTGGCGGTTTGACGCTGGGCGCCTTCCTCCGCCGCCTTGACATCCCCTTTGTCATTCTCGAGCGCGCCGCGGTGCTGACTCCCGCTGGCGCTGGCATCTCGCTGGCGCCCAACTGCCTGCGGTCACTTGAACAGTTGGGGCTGCTCCCATATATTGAGGCACGCTCCCAGGAGCTGCTGGGGATCAAGGTTTATCGCGGTCACGATAGCTGGGGCACCATCGATTTTGGCCTTGCCAAGTCGTGGTTCGGCTACAACGTCCACTCAGTCGAGAGGCACGACTTTCACAGGGCACTGTACGAGGCGGCCGGTGGTACTGAGACTGTGCGGCTCGGGCGTGCGGTCGAAGACGTTATTGACGAGGAGAATGGTAAATCAGCTGTTCATGTAAAATGCGCTGATGGCACCATGGTCACCGCCGACGTGGTGGTCGGCGCAGACGGCATCCGCAGTGCCACACGCCGAGCTGTGAGTATACTCGCTTTTTGGCCTATCCCATTTCCCTTCCCAAGGGAAGAGTTGTATAGTTTTACTAGTACTGATAAAAAGTTCACAGCTCGCTAAAGCTAGCGGCCTCGATGCCACAAACACCATCACGTTCACAGGTCGGGTCCACATGTCTGGCTACACCAAGCCTCTTGAGCATCTAAGCAATACAGACCTCGGTATGGGTCACTGGGTTCTGTACGACGACGCTACATTTACGACGTGGCCGTGCCAGGACAACCGGCAGTGGTTCATCGGCGTCAAGCGCGCTGACTTGGCCCCTGGGGAGACGCCGGATCGTTCCGTGTGGAAGGGCGCAACGCCAGATACTGTGAATGATGTGTACGGAGGCCGTTTCCATCCATTCGGCAAGAACGGAACCGTCAAAGCAGGTAGGTAGAACTTTCACTCGCTGAGGTTGTGGAGACATTATTCTAATGGGGCTGTCTCTCTCCACAGTGGTCGACGAAGCCGAGCGCGTGGTGGCCAGCAACGTGTTTGAAGAAACAGACTTCCCGCGCATGGCCAAAGGGAGAGTTGCACTTCTAGGTGATGGTGAGTTCTACTCTACAATTTTGAAGACATTAATATTGGTTTCCTTGCTCACATAAGTCACAGCCGCCCATTCCATGACCTCATTTTTTGGACAGGTAAGAAATCAGATCCAATCTCGACACGTCGCATAAATTCTGCAGTATAAAAAATCCATGTGCTATTTGATGCTGATATCATCATCTTGGTTGCACTTAGGGGGCTTGTCAAGCGATTGAAGACGCAACGGTTCTGGCCGATCATGTTGCTGCTTTTCTTCAGGGCAACAGGTCGGCTTTGGAATCATATGCACGAATCCGCGAGCGCCGCGCAAAAGAAGTGGCCGACTTCTCATCTGCTTATGCGCGCCTGCATACGGCCAAGCTTCCTCTTGGTACTGGTCCGCTCTCTCGCTACTTGATCTACCGATGGGCGCCAAGCAGCGCGTGGATGTGGTACCTACAATGGCTCTACGGACACCAGCCCGTCTCAAAAGCTGTGAGTCTCGCTGATTGATTTTTGGGTTGTTTATAAATAACCTCACTAACAACGTATACAGTTAGATGCTCGGCGAGCTGCACAACCAGGCGGGAAATAAGTACTGTCGTGGACGTAAGTTGAGATGGTAAACGAAGAGGTATGCTTCTTGTCTGGGTGTGGGAGGTGAACAGATTATTAGACAGCAAGTACATAAAATCGTATATTGAGAGAAATGTCTAGTCTAAAACCAAAGACGTGCATTCCGCCCTGTGTGAAAAAAGAAATTACAGTACAAGGCATTACGTGAAGAAGAAAAGGCCGTGAGATGCTCCGCCGTTCCCAAAAGACCACCAGCGAAGGAAGTCAGCTCATATACAGAAGTAAAAGAAACATAGAGGACAAATATCCATATCTATGACCGAAACAAAATATCAGCATCTTTCGTTGCAACTCCTGTCGACCTGTGTGGCCAAGTTGTCGACTGTATCCATGAAGGTGTCGTGGTAGACTGCCCTTCGTAATCTTGACCAACGATCATATCAGCTTCAGATGCAGGGGAAACCGAGGAGTCCGAAGAGCCATACTCACTCGGAGCATAGTCGCCGTGCCCATGTGCTGGTATTGGCTGATCTTGTGGATCCATGCCAAGTTGGGCCTGGCCATCCCCAACTCCGGGGAGCGCCGTTATTCGCATGGCGGGCTGGCTATGTAGGCTCTGTGGTGATAACAAAGGTGCACGTGGCTGTCGTTGAGCTACAGAAACTGTATGTGAATCTGCCGACGGGCCACTGCTTGAGACAGGTTCGTAAAACCCCGGCAGTTCAAAAAGAGAGCCGAAATCAAGTGAGTCGCTCATTGTAAAGCCCGATTCCATAGTATCCATACTATATTGTGGCATGTCTGACAGAGGATCAAGCCCCAACGAGGGCCACGGGGCTGGATCAACCTGCATTGTGGTGCTTTCAACGTCCTGTGGCGAGCTCGTAACGTATGTTCGCCCGCTCCCATCTGTTGTGGTCCCGGGTGAGACTGGCCGGCCTGCGGCTAAGGAACGTTGAAGATGCTTCAAACGCTTTTTGATAGGCTGAATGACGCTACCGCATCGCATGAGGTGATCTGTCCTGCAGACCTGATGTATCGCTCGGGCGAACTCTACCAGCTGCGCCTGTAGCGTTTTGATCGTCTCTTCTGAGTCTCCTGGCCACAAATTACACTGACGATGAATTTCAACCAGCGCGCGACTAGCCGTGTCTAAGCCGAGAGCCACAGTGCGCACTGCATCAGGCCTTCCCACGCCGACAAGGCACGATAGGGAGACAGGGCTGATTGGTGGTGGAGGACTGCGTTGTGCCACGCCTATGAGGGCGGAAGCGGAGTGTTTGAAGGACTGGAAGATGGATGGCAGGAGAAAGAGATCATCGTCAGACTGCGTCCTCTCGAAGAATACCATTTGTATGGCTATGGTATGATAGGCTGCAAGAAGGAAAGATTGTGACGTGAAATTGGTGACCTCACGTTCAACATCTTGAATGGATTGTAGAAGAATGCGTCGAATCTGTCTTGAAAGCACGAGGGGATCCATACATGCTTGCGGGAGACGATGCAGCTCATGAATGTGTTGCGTCTGCCACGATGCAGGCTCCTGGCGCGGGGACGACTCTTGTTTCGTGGCGTTTAGAAACAGCGTATAAGTATAAGCAACAGTGCTTGTAATGTGGCTTAGAGGCCATAGCCATTGCATATTGCGAATTTGTGCCTGCAATGTCGATATGTTACCCGATGCCCTGTCTAACTGAATGAGCATAGAGGAGGCCTCGTCCGCGCAGGGGAATTCGGGCACTTCATGGGGTAACAGTAGCGAAAAGGGCTGCTGAATCTGCATGAAGGTCCAGGTAGTTGTTGACAGACAAATCCAGTATATGTTGCGCAGAATTTCCATATTAACGTTGCTGATGGAGACTCCGTTGAGCTTGATACCGTCTACATCGGCTGCGCGCGCGTCTACCCATGACTTTTGGATCTGGGACACGATACGACATGTGTAGCCTATGAAGCATGTAGCCCGACGCACATTGCCTTTACACATTTCCCTCCAGCCCAGGAGCATCAAAGCCTGAGCAGTGGGCATGCGTTCCGACTCGGAAAGCGGCAAGGTCCGCTGGCCCAACAGCGTTGCTGCCAAGTCAGCAAGCGCTTCAGGATCTTCTTGACCGACACCAGCCTCGCCCTTGGAACCAGGCCGTGATTGACTTGTGTCAGCGAGAATAATAGCCAGTAGGGCGGCGTCGACGGTCTCGTCCTTGACTGCGCTGATGAGTAGTGTTTTGGAAAGTATCATGGAAAGAGGGTGCATGGAGAACCAGAGATCGACTATTTGGATGATGATGTATTTGCCGAAGCTTCGCAGCGGCTCTATGTCGGATTTCGGGTTGCCAAACATTGCTGGCGTGGTATCAGACGCCAGGTTGGAAATATAAAAGTTGCTGCTAGGCCCTGGGGGTTGGTCAGAGCCGAGCTGGCCAAATCGGAGAAGCATCTCAACCATGTCGTGAGCCAGGAAGGACAACAAGCCATCATATGTGAGCTGTGGCATTTGTCTTGATCTGGTTTGCGTTTGCGCGGTTTGATCCATTTCACGATGGAACACAGCAATGGAATTTTGGAAGAGATTGGAGTGCGATCCGCTCTTTTTGATGAAGTATTCGCGGAACATGTGCTGCAGTTCTTGCCCAATCGTCTGTGCTGGCCCGGCCGAGCCAGCACCATCCTGCGGGCTGTGCGCCGGAGCCGAAGAGCTGCTGGCCTCCGCGTTGCCATCGCTGGGCATGGGGGTCGTGGGTGGCATCTTGGTCAGCCCATTGTTGCTCGCCGGCTGCTTCCGCCGTGGCCGGCCTTTTCTCGACTCGGGACCATAGACGCAGTTGATATTGCGTTCTCGACATGCGCTGCAAACATGGCCGCCAGAGCATCGAATCTTGCGAGCTCGACAGAATATGCAACTTCTTCGCAGGGCAGAAGGAGCAGCGGAGGGTGCTGATACGCCAGGCGTGTTCGAGTTGACGCCAGCCATCGTAGTGGTAGTCTCGAGAAGGGATTGCGGAGCGGCAGGTGGACCTCTTGCAATAACTTGATTACTGGGGCCTTGAGTCCATCAACACATTCGCGTATCGATAAATATGCTTCCCATCTTCAACTTGGTGAAGGCTGAGATCTTGAATCGAAATACAGGACGGAATCGGTAGATCGAGAGCAAAACGCCCGTATCACTATTATATAAAAAGCTCATTGCTCTTGCGTGCTATTCTTGCCAAGCACCTGAGAGGCTTTTAGGAGCGAATGTTCCAGGGTCGTTGCCCACTGCGGCTGAGATGTGGCTTTAATGCTAGCTCGACGAAACCCGTGGAACGACGGACAGGGGTGGTAGACTGAGTGTACAGGGGATCTGTCCCAACTTGTGCCCTGTCTGGAGCGGATGCGATGTGTGTTGTAATCGATGATGCGAAAGCCGCTGATGAAACCTGGGCAGGAAACGAGGAAGCAGGATGCGCGGCCGCCACGTTTCCCGGAGTAGCGGATCATCTAGCTTCGGTATCGCAACTGTAAGATGGATCGGGCGGCTGGCCATGCAACCTGGCCATGGCCAGCAGGGTGGAGGCGCACGGTGATCAGTCGGCATGGAAAACGTTGCATGGAGCGATGCATTATTGACTGCGTGTGCGGGGGATATCGCGAATACAAAATGGCCCGTGCCAGCTACGTCCCAGCTGGAAACTCGTCAAGGCAGTGATGATATCCACTGTGGCGCACGCCGTCGACTGTGTGCTGACCAAAATCTGACACCCAAACTAACAACGGGTCATTTATTACTTTAGGCCGGTCGATTCATCAACCCCTATTCGTTTCGTGCAGATGTGGCCCTTGACCCTTGACACTCAGCGCCCGTCGCTTTTCTTCTCGACTTCAGCTGTCCGTCTACGGCGGCCATATGCGATGCGAGCCATCAAACACAATATTGTCGTTGCAGCCATACTAAACCCTACGTTGACTTCACTTGCGCTATAATTTGAGCTATCTCTTGGACAAGGTCAAATTCATTCTAACCGTCACCAAGCACGCATTAACATCCTCTAACGTCGCTGGTCACTTACGCTCGATCTGAAGGCACCGTTGGGGCTGACTTTACGGCCCACAGCCTCCAATTAGAACGATCAAAATACAGGTATAACAAGTGGGTTTTCGGAGAAAGCGTCGGATCGGACAATCGATCTTCTAGAAGCAGCCTACCTTTTTGTTCCTGGCGCAAATTCTCATCCTCAAAGTCTGCAGTGTGCGGCTCACGGAAAAAGAGCACGTCTCGCCGAGCGCAGTGTAAGAGCTGATCGGTTGTTGATGTAGCAAACATGCGGAGTTTTTTCTTTTTCCTGGGTTACATGCCTGCGATCTCATATGCACAGACACACACTGCGACGAAAGTGAAGAAGAGGGCTGATGCGGCACTTGAAGTCTGGGTACCGGACGGGCCCAGTCTCCGCTTAATCGCTGGAAATCTTCAACCGAATTACTAAAAATGGCTCGGATCGTGTGAAATCTGTATCTTACCAGCAGGAATGTGTCGCGTTCTATGAGCGAGCGAGCGAGTTGTCATATCTATCGCCGTGGCTGACAGTGCGCACATTAGTGGCCAGCGACCGGCCGCGCTTGGGCTCCCGAGCTAGGTAAGCAGAAGCATCAGATAGTTTGCCTGGTTGGTCAGGTCGCCAGCAAGAATGTCGGCTGCCGCAGGATACTCCCAGATTGAGGTCTTGCAGCCGTGTTCGTTAAGTAAACGGACGATGTAATGCGGCCAGCGTCTTACGGCTTCCCCTGACACCCTCAGGAAATATCCAGTCAGTGCTGGGTGCGTTGACGGCGTGCTGCGCCAACTTCAGTGACTTTCTTGATACCTAAATATGGCCTCTGGCTCGATAAATTCTTCCTGGAGATGAGCCGACACGTGTCATACGATGGGGCAATGTGAGTCAATGAAAAGTGAAATGTGCATGATGCGTGTGGCGCCGGCACTGTTGACTACCATGCACAGACACTTGCGCTTACAATTCCAGACCCGAAATTAGGCAAAATTTTCAAACTGCGCCTGGCCAGATTCATGTTATAATTTCGGAATCGCAACTGGAGATATAGCTATTGGTGGCTAGTACCACCGTCCGCAGCCTCTTACCCGTGACGGAGCTGAATTTGCGGAGCGTGCCGCAGTGGTCATAAAAATAAGGCATGCATTCAATAAGCCCAGATGCGTCTTGGCCATGCTTCCCGTCCTCGCGTCACCCTTATTGAGCCTGTCGCCGCCGCCCTGCGCGATCCGTACAAGACATCCCCCGAGCTAAGCTTTGCCCACGCAGTTCGCAGCCTGCGCTTACGAGTCCTCACAGCCACAAGGCCGCACGTCTTTACGGGTCTGGACTCTCCCATATTATCAGCTTTGGTGCCGCAGGCCTAGGAAGTGGCGAAGGCGCCTCGCCGAGGCCGACAGAGCTCCCCTCGCACCTGTCGCCGTCAGGTTTGAGACAGATGTCGGACAGGTCTCCCAACAACAGCTGGTGGGCTAGTCAGCGCGCGGATTCTGGCTCAGGAGTGAGTACTATAGGCACTCTGACGCATAGACCGGTCGCCCGTGATGCCGCACTTGGTGGTGAGTACGACGATGCGGATAATGTGGCACGCATCGCTGGGCCGGGCCCGGGATGGGGTGCGGTGGCCTCGCATTGAGTGTGTGGTGTCGGAGGCATTGACGGCGGCAGCGTTGAGGCTGCAAACTTGGTGCATGATTTTGGTGACGGTGGCACAGTTGCCTTCGCGGCCCATACAGATGAACAACGAGAAGCTCGGTCTTCACAGGCGGCAAGCTTGCTAGAAGCAGTGACACCGGCATCGCCAACGCAGCACACTTTGTACCACACCTCGAGGTTGACGACGCATTTTCCAGAGACGAAAATCACAGAGTATGGATGGTTGCAGCAGCCTGAAAATGGGCTATAACATTGTCGTCAGAACAGACCAACGAAACTCCCCGACGGCAGATTTACCCTGGATTGAGTTGATGGCCTTGATCAGCACCTCGCATGCAGTACTATGTCTGTCGAGGCGCGCACTCCGACGCAGATTACTGCAATATTTGGCTAGTTTGGGCAGAGAAAGTGGCAGAACTATGCAGGCCGCTAACGTCGACATCGCTGCGATCTCCCGTCGGGGAGATGAGGTCGTCAATCTTTCGAGCGCCTTCCAGCTATCTGGCTCGCGAGGCTGGCTAGAGGTCTAAACTCTATCGATCCTTTGCTAGGAGCATTTAGACCCCTGGTGTCCTTTCTAGGGTCCTTGTCTTCGTTTCAAGACGTCGGACACGCTTCGCCGGAGCTCTGCACCCCGTGCCGCCCACTCGCCTGGGGCCGAGTGCAGGCGCTTAACGTTGTCCGCACGACGTAAACGGTAAGCGATCCTTCAGAAGGTGGAACTGCGTCCACCATCGCACTTATAATAGCACCTCGAATCGGGCAATAGCGTCTGCTTTTTGCAAGGCCTACCTACGCTTGACTCTGTCGTGGAATAGCACATTGGCCGACCGCAGACGGTTAATCAAGCCACCATGGGCATAGCGGACTTCATGGTAATACTCTACAAATTGATCAGCAGTTCAAACCGGCTTTTGAGTTCCTCAATCATTTAAACTCTATTGTCCGCTGCGGTACTACGGACGCTACGGGACGAGGCGCATCTCGTTCAGCCGTCGAACAACACCCAGCTGTGAGGTTAGACTATAATGCATTTAAGCGGCTTATTTTCTCTTTGCTATAACATATATATCGTATAAGTCTCTTTGTTTATCTATAGTCCTTACTTCCAAGCATATGGTGCAAGGTAGGCCACAGCCCATGAGTACCTTGATGTATCCTTTTAGCCAGACAACGTGATGTATCCTCAATAGTGCGTATGGATTAAATTTACAATTCTGTACTTGCATAAATTAGCTGTTGTGAATCAATTAAAATGAATTTCAGTAGATCACTGACACTGGAATCGTGATTTAAAGATATACGGAGGCAGTTCACGGCATTAGACAGTGGTTTCTCGCCAGCTATTCACAATATTTCAACATTTGTAAATGAGCACACAATGCCGCAGCGGCATCATCTGCATTGTCAGTATTCTCCTAATCGACTTCTCTGCCGCCTTAGTTTGTTCGCATTTCAGGTGTACACATTCGCGTGCCACGTCTGGGCGTGACAAAATGCCCTTGCAAGTCCACAGTTGAACCTCATGCCTCCTCAATCCCAACGTCGCGATCCCAGCGCCTCGAAACACGCCAGCTATGAGTTTTTTACGCCAACGTCGCAAAACACGCCAAGCTGGAAATTGTTCATCTTGGCGCTTGCAAAACCCGTTATCGCCAAGGTTGGCTCCTTGGCGACTCTGCATTGTGGCTGCCTCCCGAACAAGGCGCAGGGCTGCAGGGGCTTTTTCTCCATTGCTACATATTCTCCGGCATCGTGGCGGTTGCAAGTTTAGCTGCGATCTTGGCGCCAATTTCCGCTAGCTGGGCTATCGCTGCGACTGTTGGAGGCAGCCTTATTGTGCATGTTGTTATCGCCAGTCACGGGCGGAGCGCTCGGCATTCTGCGCCACACCTGAGCAGAAACAGGCATCGGCATAACGGCGCGACGAACAAGCAAACACAAAAAAAAATCGTCAAGGATGAAATTGGCCGATATGCAGCTGCTCCTTCGGTATGATCTTACCATGCTGGCAGTTACAGTGTGTTTTTGGCTCTGGATTTAGCGCGTCATGCACGATGCAGAGAGGTCGTTCCACAATGTGGCATTCGCCCACTGTCGCCTTCACCGTGCTTGCCGGTACGCGCGCAGTCCAACCGACCGTCAGCGAGAGGGTCTCGCCCATGGTAACATATGCGAGAAATCATTCTTCTGCTTCGCTACCGAGAACAAGGTCGCCGCTTGGCCAGCCGCAGAACCTTGACTGGTGACATAATCATCGCTGCCCAGGCCACTAGAGTGATCGCCTTCGACGGGATCGAGACCATCTGTCGCAGTCTCTCCAACAAGGCATGATTTGACTGCGCCGGTAATAAAGACGATAGACGCGCATTCCTCGGCGGCACTCTAGATCACTCCGCTCACGGTAGCAGCCTACCCAGCGGGAGCAGCACCCTGATGCAGGTCACGGGCAACGTCACACTTCGCTCGCTTGCCGGCGGGATAAAATACTGCACTTTTGCCATGTCAATGATATCTATCTGACGTTCAGCGTGGAATAGCTCCCAGCAGATGGTGTGCATGAATTCCAGCCGCAACTTGAGAGCTAGAACAGAGGCAAGGAAAACCAAGCATGATGCCATGTTCAGGAACAGGTGAAGATTAATACTAATTGTGCAAATCCATTGACCAGAGATACAAGCAACACAGACCAGAAAGCCTCGCACGGCTAGAAACATCTTCTACATTGAAGCCCCCCGTAATATTTCCAAGATAAGCTCCATTCTCGTGCTCGGCGCCAAGTCGTTTCCAGATAACAGATAGACCCACGGCAAACAGAAGAACGAGTTATTACACAGCAGCGGCGCTTTGAACAAAATATAGCTATATTCATCTGTTTGAATTACAATTGGAGCTTCCACGGCCTCTACGTTGCAACAGGCTCAGAATATGGATGACGAATTAGTTCTTCAATGCTTTTGAAGGGGTTGAAATTAATCAATCACTACCTACCTACCCTGTAGTTGACTTCGCCTTGTTCTCTAGCTACTGGGCGAGACGGTCTCGTTGGGCTAACCTGTATGGTCCAAATCCCACACCTGCACATCCCGCAGGCAGATAAGGGCTGGGACTAAGCGGTCGGAGGCCGCTGGACGAAGAATCCACGCACAAACACGCATATGCATGAAATCCTGAGCCTATAATTTTGGGGCTTGGTCTCGAGTAACACGCTCGTTCAATTGCTAGCTTGGGCTAAAGAAAAAAAAAAATTCGAACTTGATTGGAAACTGTCAAGTCAGCCACCCTCAGCTGGACACCATTAGCGCGCCCTACTCCAGCCGCACATAGCTGAGCCGTTTGCCTAAATATGCACGTCTTTCTGAGTTGCATCGATAGCTGCTAAAAACAAGGCTATGTCCGACTTCACATGCAGCAGAACGGCCGCTTTGCTCAACAGAGTCAGTCCATGGTCGTGGTGGTGTCAGTGAAATCCAACAGATCAGGAAGCCTCACGCCACCTCCCACTTCCCTCCGCACGGGGGCAAAAAGCCCCCCACCCTCTCGGCGAACGCGCGAGTTGGGTTCTTACTAACGCAGTTTGCAAGTCTCTTGTGGGACTAGTCAGGTCTGGAACTGTGGCCATCGTCAGCTGGCTTGCAAAAGTTCCTTCCTGCCCGGCTCCACTTCAGCGCGTCCTGCAGCAGCCCCGGCTGGCAAAATTTCGCCCCAAAAGCTCAATGGGTTCAGTTTGCGCCTCGGACGGACATCTGTCAATAAGGTTCCGCGCCGGCCGGAGCAAGCCTTGCTTTCGGCGTATTTCTCCGTTAGGAAGGTAGGAAGGCGACAAAAGGTCGAGTCATTTTGATAGCCCTGCCTAGAACTGGGTAGCTGACTATGCCCAGTTTGGTATGTCTCCGGCCCCCATGCAGTTCGTTGTGCCACGAGGTTTGTCTTGGGTGTGTCTTGGTGCTCCTTTTTAGCCAACCTCACTCGCCAATTTCGGTAGCTATCAACTATACTTCCATATTGTTCTCTGAGCATGAATCGTTCTGCGTTATTGCATTCCTGCTTTGTCCAATTTTCCCCCGAGTGGCTACGCCCGCAATCTTTTTTGGTCCTCCACCACTATCAGGCCGTCTCCTGAATAGCTCTTATTCGCAAACTTAAGCTTGTTACATTAGCTTTACATAATTAGGACTTTTGGTCGAGTGGCGTGCGCGGGCTGTTTTGCGGAGAACCATGTGACGGGGAATCCAGAATGGGCTTCTAAGGCCGCGACGGTGAAGTTGCCACCGAGTTATAGCCAGCGGCGCCAGCCTATCGACCTCCCTATACCCCAGCTTGCCACCAAGCCCGTCGCTTGCAGCTGGGGACGGATTAGCTGGGGCTGGTCAGGGTCGACATTTAGCGCAATCAGTAGTGGCTCGTTTAATAATAACAGTCAGCTAATCCCTCGTGTCGCCCACACCACTAGCAGTAGCCCCTTGGCGGAATCTTGGCACCTCACGCCTCTAGACAAGCCTCTGGAGCCACAAAATCTGCAAAAGTTCCCAGGCTGAGATGCCAAGCAGCCAATGAGATGTCCCGGGGAGATGAATTTGCTCGGCAACGATTGGAATTTTGCCAGAGATAAAAAAAAGTTGGAGCCAACGGGTACTTTGTAGCAGTGGCTCAACAGCTAGCGCCAGAATTGGAACTTTTTGTCTTTGCGACGCCCACGCGCTGGGAGGCCCAAGACAATGGACGAAAAATGACTGCCGGGGGTGCCTTGCGTCAAGATGAGACACGTTGGAGAGAGGGTCTCCCCCATTGTCCGAACCGTAGCGTTGCATTCTGCTCTTGTCGATCAAAACTTTATATAGCTCTCCCTTTCCCACTTCCCCAGGTTCCCCTCGAGATCCTCACACCCTTTGTTTGTGACTTTGAACAAATTCTCGGGGCCACGACAAGGCGTGATCATTCGCAATCATGGGTTTCATGGAGAAAATCAAGAGCAAGAGCACCGTCTCTGAAGTCTCGACCGGTGTCGACCGCGTCGAGACCAACGGCTCAGGTAACGCCCATGCCGACATGCACCTCCGCCGCCTGAGGAGCCAGCACCGCTGGGATCCCTTCATGGACCACGACAAGATTGACGCCGTCGACAACGCCATTGCCTCTGGCGATGCCGAGAAGGAGGCCGCCATTGAGCAGTCTATCCTCCAGGAAGACTCACCGTACCTGGAAGTCCGCTCTTCGGTGAGTAGTGCCGTCCCCTGCGCTGCCCAAACACAGGCAAAGCTAACGTGACCCCCCAAGGTCAAACCTACCGATGACCCTAGCGAGTATGTCGAGACCGTCCGCGCCTGGACCATTGGTTTCGTCATCTGCACCGTTGTAGGCGCCATGAACGTCCTCCTCTACGAGCACCATCTTGCAGTCTCTATCAGCACTTCCGTCGTGCAGCTGATCGCTTACCCTCTCGGCACTGGCTGGGCAAAGTTTATGCCCAATGCCAAGATCTTCGGAGCGGAGCTGAACCCGGGCCCCTTCAACAAGAAAGAGCACACCCTCATCACCATGATGGCTGCCGCCGGTACGACCATCAGCTACGCCATCTCCATCTTGATTGCCCAGCAAATCTTCTACGGTCAAGCCTGGGGCTGGGGCTTCCAGATCCTCCTCATCATGTCGACGCAGGCCATGGGCTTCGGTCTTGCCGGTGTCATGCGCCGCTTCCTCATCTGGCCCGCCGCCATGGTCTGGCCCGCCACTCTCATTACTTGCTCCGTCATGGACGGTCTGCACTCGCGAGGTTCCGTCGAGCCCATTCACGGCTGGACCATGGGCCGCTACAAGTTCTTCATGATTGTTGCTGGCGCCACTTTCTTCTGGCAGTGGATTCCCAACTCCATTGCTCCCTTTGTCGGCTATCTGGGCCTCTTCCCTACCTGGGCCGCCCCCGACAACGTCGCCGTCAACCAGGTCTTCGGCGGTATTAACGGCCTCGGCTTCATCCCCGGAACCCTCGATTGGAGTGGTGTCGCGGGTTTCTTCGGTAACCCTCTGCAATTCCCTTCCTTTGCCCTGTGGAATGCTCTCTTCGGCGCCCTCGTCATCCTCGTCTGCGGATATGCCGTTGCGTTTGGTGGTGCCTCGTTCTATCGCTACCTCCCCCTGAGTGCAAACAGCAACTTTGACCACTTCGGCAAGGTCTACAACACCTCCAGGATTCTGAACAAGGACCTGACTCTGAATGTTGAGGCTTATGAAGCGTACTCGCCCCTGCTGATCGGTCCCGTCTTCACCATGGCCTATGCCCTGGGCTTCGCCGCGCTCATGTCTACCGTCACCCACGTTGCGCTTTTCTACGGAAAGGACATCTGGCGCCGCACCAAGAATGCGAAGTACGAGGAGCCTGACGTTCATCTGAAGTTGATGAGAAAGTACCCCGAGGCACCTGAGTGGTGGTTCATCTCAGTTTTTGTCGTTTCCTTTGCCTTTGCCATGACTGCCTCTCAGGTTTGGGACACCAAGCTTACATGGTGGGCATTCATCATCTGTGTTATCATGGGTGTCATTATGATCCTTCCTGTCGGTATTATCCAGGCTATCACCAGTCAGCAGACTGGTCTCAACATTATCACCGAGTTCATTGTTGGTTACATGCTTCCCGGTAGACCCGTTGCGATGATGTTGTTCAAGAGCTGGGGCTACATGCTGATGGCGAATGGCCTCACCTTTATTTCGGATATGAAGGTCGGACATTACATGAAGATTCCTCCCCGCTCTATGTTCCGCGCTCAGTTCTTCGCCGTCGTCTGGCTGTCGCTCGTGCAGGTCGCCACTTTCAACTTCCTCCTGGGTAACATTCCCGAATTCTGCGACGCTGACCAGAAGCAGGGTTTCACCTGCCCTGGTGCCCGTACCTTCTACAACGCCAGTGTGATCTGGGGTGTGGTCGGTCCTAAGCGCATGTTTGGTCCCGGTGCTCTCTTTGCCTGGATCAACTGGTTCTGGCTCGTCGGATTCGTGTGCACAGTCGCTCACTGGCTCATCGCTAGAAGATACCCTCGCAGCATCGCCGTAAGTTTTCCAAACTGGTCTATTTCTTTGTCACCGCCTCGGCATGAAATGCTAACACGTCACAGCGCTACATCTACTTCCCTGCCATCTTCAGCATCGGCGGTATGATTCCTCCCGCCACACTGTGGAACCTGTCCAACTGGCTCGTTGTTGGCTGCTTCTTCAACATCTGGGTCATGCGCAAGTACAAGGGCTGGTGGTCGCGCTACACCTACGTCATGGCCGGTGCCCTCGACGTCGGCAACGCCATCTGCATTGTCCTGTTTGCGTTGGGTCTTGGTCTGTCGGCCAAGAACTTCCCTGACTGGTGGGGTACCACAGTTGTTAACTCCACCTTTGACGCGTTGAGGAAGGCGAGAACGAAGGCGGCCCCCACTGACGGTTCGTTTTTCGGACCGGAGGCAGGAACCTGGTAGTTGATGGTTATGTATATTCAAAAATTAATGTAAATTCAAACTCGGCTTTCAAAATTTAAATAAGATTGCTATATTATAAACATATGCGACCATCTCACCGATATGCGAAGGAATAGTCTGCATCATTAATCAATTCAAGCATAAGTTTGCCAGATACTTGCTGCCAGATATGGCATCCGCATTAGAAACTTGTGCACTTTGCAACCCTAGCCATCATGGCGCATTTCTGCAATACTCTCGGCGCTGTAGGCGCAGCTTAGTGCTTCCAAAACATGAGCCTTTAACAGCCTGGCACTAGTATGGTACAAAATCGCCACACTTGAGACCTGTTTGCATATTAGCGACAGTCAATCAAGAATTTCTGCTTCAGCGGAAACTACTCTTACCTCTTAGGATAGAACTAGAACCACAGTCGCCGTCTTGTGGCATGAGCTGCCATACCCTTTCAAGCCTCTCCAGCGTTCGCTGCGCACTTTGGTTGCGCGTAATTTCGAACTGAGATTGTAATAAAGATCTGATACCATTTTGGGCCATCTCATTGGCTTCACAGCCAGCAACAAACAGAGCTGTTGTTAAAACAATCGAAGGGTGAACACCATCGCGTTTTGGTATAGCGTCGGCTAGTTGTAGGATGTTGGCAACCGAATCCTCAACCACAATGGCCTCTCGACCTATGTCTAGACAGTATCGATAGAGGCAAATAAGAGCGATATGATGCGCCACTTTGTTTGCCATCCTATAGGCTTGAGTCATGGTCTCATCGCAATACTCTGCAAGCTCTTCAGAAAGTATCGCAGGTGTCTTGTCGTCTCGTGCTATCATACGATGCACAAGAGCCACCAGTTTTGACGCGCTGTTTCTCACATACTGAGTTGAGAATTGCTCAAAACCTAGCGCACCGTAGTTTCGCGAACTCTCTCGCATATCCTGCAAAATTTTGATCCATTTGAAGATTTCCAAAAGATCCTGGCTGCATGCCAAACTGCCATCAATAACACCAATACAAGCAACTAAAGGCAGATCCATGGGGTAGTTTCTGGGCCCAATGCATGAGGAAGTCGACGTCCATGGGGCTGGTAGTGAGAGGAGGAACTCCATGACAGCAAATTGCCTATCAATAAGCCGCCACAGTTTTGTGCTGTCTGTTTTATCCGCAGTCCGGCTCTGTCCCGCGTCAGCTATTAGACGACCGGCATACTCGAAATGGCTGCGCCAGGATTTGGCGTATGTGTCGAAATGCAACTCGCAAGTTGCCAACATCAATGTCGTTGCAATGACTGCAGCGCTCTTGTCATGGTCATGGTCATGCAGCGATGCTTGAAGGAACGAAAGCGCGACCGCACGCAGCTCCATTATGCGAATGTCGAGCTGTTTGCTTTTTTGATGCCGGGGCGTCTTTGACGCCTTGTGTAGAGCCGCGAAGAGCAGACTTGAATAGAGAAGGCCGGGGAACACGGACCCGACCGAGACGACAGCCCTGCAGGTGTCTTGGCGAATGGTTTCATGGCAGGACATCGCGGAGGAGGCGTCCCCCACAAAATAGTCGAGAAATATGGCATGAGATGGGTCGGTCAATGGTAAAGATGCACTATAGCCACCGAATATCGAGGGCAGGGGATTTGATTGGACTGCATTGGGTTGAAAATGCGTTTTAGGCGACCCGGGATTCTTCCTGTAGACACAGACAGACGCAGACCCGCGACAACGAGAGCAGCTGGGCTTTTGCTCGTCGCACTTCTGCCGACGGGTTCTGCATCGGGAGCAGCCGCCACGGGACCGGAGTTTCAAGCGTCGCTGACTTTGCATGATGCCTGCTATTGGCCTGACCAGACTTTGCAAAATGCGAGCGCAGTATTTGCCAGAAGCAATGCGCGTGCCTGCATGGTGTTTGCTGGCGATTCTGTGGGGAGGTGGGCTGTCGGCTCAGCCTCACTGGTCGCCCCACGCGCTGGACTGGCCCAGAGGCCAATGAGATCGAATTGCGATGGCTGAAGCAATGGGCGGGGTTTTCGGCCTGCGTCCTTACACCGATTCAGTTCACGAGTCTACTGAACTGGAGGGCATAGCGTCATTTATAAATTGGTTCACTTGACAAGTCGGCGTCCGCGGTCGGCGGTCCTATGGTCCGAATTCTTCCTGAGAGCGCCATGGGGAACAGTCTGAGCTAGTGCAACAATTTTGGTTCCGATATAACAAAGGCTCAACGTATAAAGACCTCGCGAGGAAGCTCATCCAGTCAAGATAGCGTAAAGGTTTCTTCTCAAATCCAGCCGCCTATTCTTGCATTAGTTCTATTACTCCGCTAAAATGGCTACCCGAACTGGTTTATACATGCCAGCTGAATGGTCTCGTCACCAACGAACCTTGACAGCATTCCCTGACCAGAGCTCGCAGAAAGATGCCGAAATCTTGCAGGGGGCCGAGCGCGATGTTGCCGCAATTGCCAACGCCATAGCGGAATTTGAGCCCGTGACGCTTCTTTGCCGATCGAGGAACGTCGCTCGAGCCGCCCAGTTGCTCTCGCCCTCCGTCAATATCCAGGAAATGGAGGTGGACGAGCTTTGGCTGCGCGACACGGGCCCCGTCTTTGTTAAGAACGCCGCGGGCAAGCTTCTGGGAGTTGATTTCAACTTCAACTACTGGGGTGCAAAATACGAAGGCACAATTGACCAATCTGTCGCAAGATCGGTCTTGAGCCACGACGCCACGGAACGAGTGCGGGCGAAACTGGTTACTGAGGGTGGAGCTATTGAGGTCGATGGCGATGGAACGCTCCTCATGACCGAAAGCTCCATCATCAATGACAACAGGAACCCTGGAATGTCAAAAATGCAGCTGGAAGAGAACCTGAAGATGCTGCTTGGTGTGCAGAAAGTGATATGGCTGAAAGGTCTCAAGGGATACGACATTACCGACGCTCATGTTGATGCGACTGCGCGCTTCGTATCTCCCGGGCGCGTCATCTTGAACCGCCCCGCCAAATCGGCGAACAAGGTTTTTATTGATGCGTGGGAGGAAGACAAGAGAGTTTTGGCCGAGGAGAAGGATGCCAAAGGCCGGAGCTTCGAAGTAATTGAGCTTGAGGAGGCGGATCCCACCAAATTTGATGGCGACGAGTACGAGAAATGCCTCTCATACCTCAATTATCTCCTCGTAAATGGTGGACTGATCATGCCTGAATTTGGCGACAAGACCGCAGACGAGAGGGCCTTCGCACTTCTTCAGCGGCTCTTCCCAGACCGCAAGGTTGTTCAGGTGCGCCTCAACGCCTTACGCAAGCTCGGTGGTGGAATCCACTGCGCGACACAGCAGCAGCCAGAATGAAGACTCTGTAGTTTCACTATAGATTTATTAGTAGGTAGTCAATTTGCCAAACATGCTGTTTTACAGTCGCCATTCCAAGTTTGATCCAATTCAAGTTCACGAGGCTCGTTGAAAGAAGGCTCTATTGCAAATTGAAATTCAGTGGCAGCTCTGCACTCAAGCCTGCGTTATAGTAAATTATGGTTGTGCTGTAAAGTTACTGTCTGAGGAATAATGGCGGCGATGAGTGCTGGGGTAGGTGGTAAAGTTAGGCACTTGGGGCTGATGGTGGCGGTCGCAAATGGCAACGATTGGATGGACCTTCCCTGTAATCGGTAACCGAACCCCCACTAGTAACAGGCGTTCCGATGTGTGTCGAAAATTGGCGGAAAGCTGAATCACCCGGCTGTCGTGTGCTTCAGATAAGACAGAGCCAGCTCCAAGCAGTAAAGATTGGGCTCCATCGCAAGCGGTTCTAATTGGACCCATTCACACTAAGTATGGAGTTCTGGCACCGACTTCAGCGTTGCCATCTGTGCTGAAACCCTACTTCTGCAAGTCTGGGGTGAGCGATCGCCACGGCCCGCATGAGGTTACCCCAGGACTAAATCAATGGAACAACAGTCCGAATAATATTCGCCCATCTTGAGTACACTATGAACCTGCTATCCTCGTAAGCCACATAAAAACGACTTCTCAAGACGGCAGTTGCATACAAGCGACAGCTTGGTAGAGTTAGCTCAGCCCAACCTATCCCAAAGCCTATATAACCTGCTCGTGGTCCTGAGAACTCACGCAGCCCTACTTGGCACTATCGAACATCATCTCTTCTATCTATCAGAAAGAAAAAAATACTTCGCCGCCGAGACCATGTCCAATCTTGAGCACGAACCGCCAGGGACCATTCTGCTCTTCGCCCCGTCCCAGAGCGGAGAGCGTCAAGAAATCGTCCTCCGTCCAGAACCTACCAACTCGCCGAATGATCCTCTGAATTGGCCAATGTGGAGGAAAGCCTGGCATGCCTGTGTACTGATTGTTATTACTGGCCTAGCTGCTGGTCTCTCCACCCTCTCGGGTGCCGCTTCGTTTGCCATGAACAAGGATCTTGGAATCACCCCCGATAAGTTTAACATTGCCGTGGCCATTTTGTTCGTGGGCATTGGTGGTGGGACTTATCTGATGTCACCCCTCCCGAGACTCGTTGGTCGAAGGCTCTCCTATGTGCTGTCCCTTGTCGCGGGCATCATAGGCTGCGTGTTATTTGCCAAGGTCCAAAATACTGGCATCCTCATCGTCTCTCACCTGTTTCTGGGAGTTGCTGAGTCGTGCGCTGAAGCCATGGTGCAGCACTCTCTCGCCGACATATTATTTGAACACCAGCGGGGGCACGCGATGGGATTATACGTCTTGGCACTTTCTGGGGGCACATTCTTAGGTCCCATGGCCGCGGGCCTCATTGCTTCCGTCCGCGGTTGGCGTGCCATTGGGTGGATCGGAGCGAGCTGCTGTGGGTTCATGCTCGTTGTTATGCTACTAACTTTGGAGGAGACGACTTTCGACAGAGCTGAACACCTCCGACGAGATATCCACCTAAGCAATAGCGACCTTGATAAGCATCTAGACTGTCAGCAACTCGAATACTCTGCAGATGAGGAAAGGCCGACTACTACAAATGTTACTGGAGAAGCGGGACGCAAAAGTTACTTCCAGAGAATGAAAATTGTTACGCCAGTATCATCTAGCAAGCGAGAGCTTCTCCATGGCTTTGTTTACAGATTGCGGCATTCACCCCGATGCTTTGTGTTCCCGGCTGTCTTGTTTTCTGGTCTGCAGTGGGGAGCCCAGATAGCATTTCTCACCTTTTACTTGTCAGTTGAGGATGTTCAATACTACGCACCGCCCTGGAATTACAGTGACAAGGCTGTCGCACTGATGGCCGTTCCCAGCCTGATCGGGCTCCTATTCGGAATTATCTACGCCAGCGTGCTTGCGGATTATTTCGTGGTATGGATGGCGCGCAAGAACAATGGCATACTCGAAGCCGAGCATCGTCTGTGGCTTATCCTCCCTGCTTCGGTTATTGGTTCCCTAGGGCTTCTGCTCTTTGGCATTGGTTCACAGCGTGGCTGGGCTTGGATCATTCCGTATTTTGGACTGGGATGCATTGGGTTTACATGGGGCTGCGCGGGCGATATCAGTCTGTCTTATATGCAACAGGTCTACTCAGAAGCTATTCTCGAGTGTATGGTTGGCGTGGCTGTCATTAATAACATCTTTGGATGCTCGCTCACGTTCGCTGCGGGTAAGTCTGTCCTCATTCTAGAGAAAGTAGCTTGCGCTGACATGGAAAAGGCCCCTGGCTGGCTAAACAAACCCCGACCCAAGTCTTTTCCGTACTGGCTGTTATCAATTTTTTGATAACTCTGACTGCGCTCCCTATGATAATTTGGGGTAAAAGATTGAGGGCGCGCACCGCGAAGAGTTACTTTGAATTTGTGGAGAAGATGAACTCTGCATAGGTGGACTGCTTCCGCTGGTTTGGGGAACTCTGTCTTTCATTCCGTTGTCCATAGATAGACCTTCGAGGTTTTTATTCATGGGGAAAATAATTGACACATGATATTGCCGCTTTTGACGTGACGTGTCCTGCCTGGCTTGCGATCTCCTACACACCCACATGCGCCAGCTCCCGCACACCCATTTTTCGATTCTGCACCCCGCGGGTGCCCGAATGGTCAGTTAACTGCAGGCCTTGGTTTTGCCCCTCATCTCGACATATCAGCGAGCTAGCTGGTGGGGACTGGTAAGCCTATTATGATCAATTCCGACAAGACGCAACAGCCACATCGTGGCCACGGCCTCGTATATTTAATGAACTTGATGCCATCACAGGCTGTCCTCAGAAATAACGCGGCCCATCATTTAGAGCTCCAAGTTCTATTCCACCTAATCATTTCCCACTTCATAGAGTTTGATCGTTTTATGACGCGACAATGGATGGTTGTTTCTCCACGTTCAATGTTGTCGAGGCAAACTTGGAGGAAATTCAGGCAGCGCTGTCCGGCGGCAGTATTACCTGCGTGCAGCTTGTCGCAGAATATTTACGCCGCATCAGCGCCTATGACTGCCGCGGACTCAGCCTGAACTCGGTTCCCATCATCAACCCTCACATTTTTGCAGAAGCAGCCGCCTCCGACGACAGGCGCGCAGCTGGCGCCACCTTCGGGCCGTTGGACGGAATACCCTATACGGCAAAGGACAGCTACAAAGTGCAGGGCCTGACAGTCGCGAACGGTGCTGCTGCGTTTGAGCATTTGATGTCCAACGAAGATGCCTTCGCAATTCAAGTCCTAAGGGCGGCAGGCGCCGTGCTGATTGGGAAGACAAACATGCCCCCGATGGCGGCGGGTGGCATGCAGCGTGGAGTGTATGGGAGAGCGGAAAGTCCCTACAACCCTGATTTCTTAGCAGCCGCATTTGCGTCTGGGTCTTCAAATGGAAGCGCCGTATCGACGGCTGCATCTTTTGCCGCTTTTGGCCTTGGCGAAGAAACTGTTTCTTCTGGCAGATCGCCTGCCTCTAACAACGCTCTAGTGGCTTACACACCATCCAGAGGCAACATATCCATCCGCGGCAACTGGCCACTGTATTCACTCTGCGACGTTGTTGTGCCGCACACGCGCTCTGTCAGCGACCTGTTCGGGTTACTGGACGTTATCGCTCAACCTGATAGCGTCACAAAGGGCGACTTCTGGAGGCATCAGACGCTCATTTCCTTGCCGCAGCCTTGGAGGGACAGACCCTCTTCATTTCATGAATTGAGGCAGCAACCTGCCTTACAGGGCCAACGAGTGGCAGTACCAGAGCTGTACACAACAAACTCATATACAGACGGTAACGATGCGTCTGGTGTCTGTGTTTCTGACTCTGTGCGCGATCTCTGGAACCGTGCCAAAAGCGATCTGGAGAGTCTTGGCATAGAGGTCATTTCGGTGCCCGACTTTCCTGTCGTGACAGAGTACGAGACATATGCGCATATTGGCTCTGAACATAAATTGGGTCTACCGAAGAACTGGAAACAGATTGAACGCGCCGAGCTACCTGCATTGGCCTGGCATGAGTTCTTGCGCGACAACAACGATCCGAACATCAAGTCATTGGATGGAATAGACCCTCGACAAATCTGGCCTTTTTCAGACCAAGAAGACCCTCAAGTACGATTCTTCAACCCCGAAAACGCCGTTCTATGGGATTCTCTGAGCGGATACGTTAGAAAACTTGGCGCTCAAGAACCCCCGGTGTCGACTCAATACGAACTTCCAGGACTAAAGCAGGCTGTAACTGCAGCTGAGAACCTGCGAAAGACCCTTTTTGAGGACTGGATGGCTGCAAACGGAGTTGATTTCGTTGTTTTTCCTGCAGCAGGAGATGTTGGACACGCAGACGCAGACATTTCTCTTGAGAACGCGCGGCATGCCTGGGCAAACGGAGTAAAATACAGCAACGGAAATCAGGCACTGAGGCATCTTGGTATTCCAAGCATCACAGTACCTATGGGCGTCATACCCGAAAAGCGGATGCCAGTTGGGCTTACAATTCTTGGCAAAGCATACGATGATGTCCGTGTACTTCGACTTGGCTATCTATATGAACAAGCTAGCAGGCGTAGAACCATCCCGACTCTCACACCAGCTTTGCCGAACTCACTTGCGCCACTCGAACACTTGCATGCGCGGCCGCATTTGGAGATTGATGATTGCCTCTCGACCGGACTACTCGATAATGGTCACGTCAGAGTATCGCTGTCCGGGACGCTCAAGCCAGCAAAGCCCGATTCGATCCGCCCGGTTATCCAAGTCTACATTGACGGCCTCGTTCATTCATCGAATCAAGTCGAAATAACAGTAGACAAGTTTGGGGGCTATTCATTTAGCTGTAGTGTTAGCGTCCCGCCACCGCCTCCCCGATCGACGCGGGAGATAGTGCAAGGAAAAATTGCTAGGGACAGAATTACGGTTATGGTTATAGCATCAATTGGACACGGGAAGCCGAGTGGATGGTTGGGCTATTGCCAGTGAGTGCTTGCGCTCTCCTTGTACTCCGTACGCGGCTCTAATACCAATTTTACTCAAATACAATGTGCTTTTTATTCAACTTCAAGTTTCACTGAAAATGTTCGGAGATTTCCCTCCTACTTTTCGCCTCCTACTTTTCGCCTCCTCTCGCTGTCTTCACACCTGAGTGACAGCTGAATGTAAACAAATGTGAGCCAAGTTATCGATGCCACTAAATGCTCTCCACAACCGTATGATTTTGTGGAATTAATATAGCCTTCGTCATGCATTATCCTGTGCCTCGAATTCCGACTTGCGTATCCGTATTCGTGGCATGCATGCAAGTCCCTTGTTAAATGAAACCATTAAAGTACGAACGGGAAGAATGGCAGCTAGATCCCATCAATGGTTGATTCTAGCGTAAACAAGGCCAAAAGAAACTTTCCCGTGAAAATCCCGTATTTGGATTTGGGCGCAGGATAAGACGCGTGAGATAGGCATCACATGGCTCTCTGTGATGCGGTAGGGGTCAGCGGGCAAGCAGCTAGACACGACGCCAAGCCTTGGACGTGCTGTGCTTTTTAAAAGAAATACTCAGCGGAAACACAGCCTAGGCCAGTAGGGTTTAAAGGGAAAGGAATCTGTCGGAAACCTGTGCTAGCTCTATGGGCATCTGACAGCTCGCTCGCACCTTGGGCTGAATTAAAAGAATGTGCCTGTGACGGCTACTAAAGTGCTCTCTCTGTATAACGCCAAGTTCGGCGCCGAGCATAGCGGCCATCACAGTGCCCCATTATTGTCACTAAAATGCACTGTAGAGCTCTAGATATAGCGACGCGATGCCCTGTAATAGTGGCATTATTACGGTATGTAGGGACAAAATGGACCGCCGGTGGCCGCATTTTCCTCACTTACCAAAGTCGCCATAGAGGACTAATAAAGGGCTAGAAACTATGAAATAATTTTCATTAAAGTATTTATACATTTCTATATGGAAATATATCCTCTTCAAGAATATATTTGCCCAGGTTAGCTCGTGTCGTGCTCAATGGCATTCTCACTACCTACTACAGCACCGGCGATCCGTTTTGTTCCCCCCCCTTGGTAGGGAAAGCGCTGTTGCATAGCACTGTACTGGCCACTATAACGACCGTGGCACCGACTGTAATAAACATTGTTTCAGTATTGGGCCCTTTGATTATACCTTTTACCGACGAAAGTTGTGTAACAACTAAAAGCTGCCTGGCTTTATTTCGACAAGAATGTCGATGGCATTGCTCGTTATAGCCTAGATACCTATAGAGGGAAGCGGAAACAGGCCCAATCACAATACTGACCTCATTCAACCTACGCAAAGACTCTCATCCTCTGCCAACATTCGACTTACCCACACTTCTTTGCATATTGCAGGTTTCTTGTCTTCATCAAGCAGCCCAGCTGCCACCGGCACTGGTCCATGAGACTCTGATATTAACAGCCACAATCTTCTATGGCAGCTTCTGAATGAAGCGGTTTATAAATCGTCCTCGACAGCTGACCGCATCTCTACGTGAGCCCATCTTTCTCGAAACATGGCACCAAAAGTCTTTTTTGACCTGTTCTATCGCACTGAGTAACATTGTGTCCTAGTACGGTTAGTTCCTTGGCTTGCAATAACGTCAATGGCGGTAGCTTACGTCATAAGCTGTCCACTCTGTCGCTGCTCGACTGAGGCGAGTTGAAAAGCGAACTTGCAAAGTAGCTGCAGTTCGGCCAGGCATGAGACAGGCTATCTGCTTCCATGTAAATCCTGAGTTTCTAAGTTCGATTATTCGTTGATCCTCTGCTTGCGTAAAACGCGCTCGACGTCGATTATGTACGAAAGTGGCTTGGGGACTAGCAGGCAGTTCCATCCCGGACGTGTCCGTCAGCTCGTCCAGTGCTGTCCCGGAGGGGATGGGGCTTATTGAATCCTCCAATATCTAAGAGAAGAATTTAGCAATTCAGCTCTCTTCCTAATAGGCGATTGAAGAAGAAACATACTGCATCCCACAGACCAGCTAAAGTCGGTGGCGCCTCAGCACTAGACCTCAGGCGGTCTAGGGGCATGTCCGACGATATGTCCACTGTTGAACAGCTGGGCGATTTTTCAAGTAGCCATGGAGTCAGATTGCTCAGGGAGTGTTCTTCGTATGCGGCGTGTAGCTCGGAGCATGCAGTTGGTGTTGACGACATAATAGATCTGTGCTTGGTATAGTCCTGATGGGCGAAATGATGAACACGCTTTTCGTCGCTTAAATTTAATAATTCAATCATTGTAATATACAAGACCTTTATTAATTTCAAATTTGCTATTGGATATATTTGCCATCGAGCGAGCTCACTCATGCACTACAAGCGTCTTGCAGCCAGGTTCGTATTCTTTTTCGCGACATTTTCAACCAACTTTGCGAGCATCATGATACACACCTCCCACTCCGTCAGCGCTACGACTAAAATGGAAACAACGAAAAGTTTACGTAGCAAATTCTGAAACTGTGCTTGAATCCTCTTGTGTCATTTGCTCATTGTGTGACCCATCTCCAGTTCGACGCTCGCGACTTGGCGACATCAGACTCATGTACCAAGTCGGCTTTTTGTTGTGTATATCTGAGTATAGTTCTCAAGTTTGTTCGGAGTCCATTCGTTTCTTATCTTTTGCTTGAATAAAGATGCTTCGAGCTATGCATATCGACTCAAGGCAAATTTGGCCTCCCCATGCGAAAAGAGCAAGCCAGAAGCAGATCGCGCCATCCCACGCGATTGGTCCTGTTTTCACAACGTGCACTGCCACCATCCCGGGTATTCCGATGATAATGACCGTAATATTGACAAAGGTTAATATCCTGGGAAACGCCAATCTTTCAGAAGTGTCCTTGGTAGAGGCGTAGACGAAGCATACCCACTGCACCATGTACAGCGGCCATCCCATCGCCTCGTAGAGCCAGAACAAATCGTGCAGAACCTCAATGATGGCCGCCGAGCGATCGAGCCGAAATCCAATGCAAGCTAGTAAAACACCCATGTGTAGGAATATAAGTGCACCCGCCGCTCCGCACGCCAGTTGCAACTGACTCACGATCGGATGAAGTCTTGGAATGTGTAACATGCGGGACGAGATGGCGGCCGCGTACATCGGGTACAGGAGAGACACCATCATCAACAGAGCTGCCCCGGTCGATACTCCCCGTTTATGCTTTTTGTAATGGGCCACCACCTCATCGGTAGTCCACGTTGGTTTGGGCGGCGGTAGGAATCCAGCCGTGGCGGCAGTGATAAGGACTAGAGTAACTGCGAGTATTCCACTCAGGCTCAGAACATACTCGAGCTTCCTAGCTTTATAAAGCTGTGATGTACTCATTTCGAAAGAGTTTCAAGGCAAAATTCGATGAAGAAGATTAAAAAGAACCTTGCAAGCCAGAGAGAGTATCAGTGCTCGTATCCGATTCGAGCGCGGAGCAAATTGAAAAACAAATTCCTCTTCTTGATGTCTGGCCAGCTCATACCGTCATTTTTATAAGGCAAGGAGAAATTTGCTTGATCATCAGTTGACTTTTTTAGGTGCCTAATAGTGTTTCCTCATATCATAAATATGATAGTTATGAAATTATAATACTTATTAAACCTAAGACGCTAAAAATCTTCATGCTTCGGCTTGACAGTGAGTAATTTCGTAAGAATTAGAATGAATGCTCAAATTTCTAGAATCAATTCTCACACCTTTACATCATTTAGCAAGCTGCAATATTACCAAAGCACAATGAGTCTATGCATAACCCTGCTTTCCAGCACACTTCTGCTGTTCCTAGTCTTCTTTGCAAAACTCTGGTACGGCTGCAGATTCTTTCAAGCCAAGTTGTCTGCCCCGCCCCGTCTCAGCGCTCCGACTTTTAGGCATTGCGATCCCATTCTCGGACTGGACTGGCCTTCAAAACCCGTCGGGCGCACCAGCGCTGTGAGCTGCTAGAGACGTGGGACAGCCAATTTCGAGAGATTGGTGATACTTTCTGGGCCAAAACGCTCGGTTCTTGGATTCTTCTTACAGCCGACGCGGACAACGTGCAGGCGATTCTATCAGACCCTTTGTCCTGGGTCGTGGGGCCGAGCAGGCGCACCAGGTTCTTGGGCCTGCTCGGACAGGAGTCCATCTTTTCGGAAAACGGTGCTGCCTGGCACAACTCGCGCAGACATCTCCGAAAGACGGTTTCAAAGGATCATGTATCCGATCTCAGTCTCCTACGAGGGCACGTTGAAACATTTTTAAACCGCATACCCGGCGACGGGAAACCTTTTGATATGCAAAGTTGCTTGAGAAGATTTGCAGCTGCTGTCGCGGCGGAATTCGTGTAAGGCATTGAACGATATTGTAAGATACTTGACGCTAAGTGTGAATCAGTTTCGGTTCCACGGACGAGGCCGAAGACGAACAGTTTGCGTCGAATTCTGCCTATTATTTACGCAACTTCGTTTCAGCGTCCCGACTTGGGAAGTTGGCCACAACCCTCATTCTACGAAACATAGAGACGGCTGGAGACAGCTGCAAAAAGTATCTACTGAACCGTGTCAAAACGGTCGCAAAATCCGTCCCTGATTCTTCCCCTGCAGGAGCAAGATCGGCTCTATCGTATATCCAGCAATTCTGCGAATCCCAAGCCTACCAAGCCGGTCAAGCTGGGGCACTCCTTGGAGCGGGCATCGACACAACCGCGTCTACATTGAGCTGCGTGTTTTGGGTCTTGGCTAGGCACCCACAGGTGATGCGTGAGCTCAAACTGGAGCTATCCTGGTTAGAAGGCCGGGAGCCAGCTTTTGAGGACTTGAACAGGCTGTCACTTTTAAACAATTTGGTTGAAGAGGGTAAGTATCAGCCAGCAGTTTTTTCGCACCAAATGCTAACCTCTATTAGTGCTCCGATTATGGGCGCCGGTGCCGATCATCACCCGCCAAGCCGCCAAAGACATTGTGCTTCCGACGGGCGGCGGGCCAGATCGAACATCTCCAATATTTGTTTCAAAAGGGACAGATTGTTTCATTTCTTCATTTACACTGCATCGTCAAGCTAAGTGGTTTGGGCCGGATGCAGAAGCATTCAATCCTCGCCGGTGGGAGGCAAAATCACAGTACGTGGCCAGCGCCTGCCCGATTCATGAATCCAAAGCTCCCCGTCCTAACGCTCGACCTAGCCGGCCAAGACTATCATTTGGATCGGGCCCACGAAACTGTTTGGGTCAGCAGCTTGCCATGACAAAGATATTATACCTCTTGGCTCGTTTTTTGCAAAGGTTTGACAGCTTGCAGGCTGAGGATAGCTTTGAGCTCGAGCGAATACCTAGTCTGGTGTTTACTCTCAAGCATGGATGCTGGGTCAGCGTGAGCAGTGTGTAGTATTGAGCTCTAAGCTCACAGAGCATCCTTTTATGCGCTTGAATCTAGCTGCCATTTTCTGTATACTAGGTTTTTTACAACTTCACTAGTACTTGGGATTTTCTCTTCATGTTATCCCTAACAAGACACACTTGCAAACTCTCCGCAATCAGCTGCTTCTTCGCGTCAAAAATAAGAGCCGTAACATCATACCGCCCGCCTTGGAACGTCTTGATCTGAACCTCCATGCGCAGCCACTCTACCCCTTCCGCTGGCAACGTATTTTTGACATTCAGCATCAGCGACACAGTCTGAAAACGATAGCCACCAAAAACGTCGATCTCGCTGAGCGGTGTTTTCAGCGTATTGGGCTTCTCCTTCCAGTACCTTGCCAGTTCAAGTGCCAGAAATCCAGCTGAGTCGTACAGCATCCCCAGCGAGCTGTTGCTAATGCGCTGGCCGTTCCGCAGACGGATCCAAAACCCACTGCCAGAAGGCGATGGTGTTTTCCACCGCGGGGAGTAAATTTCCAAGTTTGATGCAAATTGCATTTTATCCAAGAATACAGTGTGGATTCTTTGCCAGAGACGGTCTTTGTCTTGGGCCATCGATGGGAGATTTGCCGAAGGGTAGACACTCGGTGTCCACTGTGTGTCAAGGCTTGGACCGATGGAGAGATGCATAGGCCCGTTCGTAATAATCGCCGACGTAACACGTCTTGATTGTGGTCCTACCCATGGGGCATGAAGCAAAACATCACCCTGGTACAGGCTGATCTCAAAAATTGAAAATAACTTGCCTGCGTTGACTCTTTCTACTCGAAATATAGCACTGCCACTCTGTGCAGGAAAAAGAAACTGCCAGTATGCCGCGATGGTGTCGTGGGCTAGATTGGCCCCATGAGCCGTGGCAATCTTCACGAACAGGACAGTCACATAGCCACCATTAGGCACTACCGAGTGTCAAGGAAAATTCGAACCACCTTCGTGAGTAACGTACCTCCAAAGTTACTAAATGCTTCAGATAGATCCGTGCTGTATGTGTGTTGATCCAGGCGATCAAAGGCTGTCGCTCGGTCGAGCGTTGTTTCCAGAAGCGGCATCTTGGCAGAGGCGACAAATTTTGATGTTTTGGGTAATGATTAAAAAAATCGGTTTACGGTGGGAAAATACCATCTGCTAGAATTTAGTCATAACATACATATCTATTATAATTCTCACTTCTAGCTCTGGTAAATCAGTGCAGACAGCCCGGCATCTAGTAAATGAAAATATAAGTGTCATAACTATTATAACTATCAGCATTTGAGACACTACTAGACGATCAATGCACCTCTTTCCGCGCCCAGTGAGTATATTCGGACTCGAGTCTCTCATCTACTTGACACTCCACAATACAGGCAGTATGAGCCGAGTACCGCAAAATCCGAAAGCTCGCCATCCGACCATCTTTTTCATAGACTTGAACATCTTCACCGGTCCAACTTCGTTTACTCCATGCCAGGGACAAATCCTCATGGGTCCAGTGGGGAGCCCTAAGCCTATTGCCAAAAACCTTGTGCGGCCGGATGGCATTGCCATATCCCTGAGGAAACAGACTCTCTTCTGGACATGCATGGGTCTCCCAGATAGATGCGATGGTGCAATTTACAGCAGCTCTATGGATGGATCACGCGTGTCTATCGTACTTTCTCCAGGATCTGGCCACTCGCTAAAGCAACTGGCCGTTGATGACGAAAACTTGAAGCTTTACTTTTGCGACCGGCAAGGTCTACGCGTGATGCGATGCGATTTCGACGGCCAAAACCTACAAGTTCTTATTGAGACTGGCGACCCTAGCGACCGAGAGGATGCTGCAGACGAATCTCGGTGGTGCATTGGGATAGGCCTCTCTTTAGCTGCAGGGAAATTCTACTGGACGCAAAAGGGGCCCCCGAAAGGAAATAGAGGCCGGTTGTTCCGTGCCAACATTGACTTTCCGGATGGCAAAGACGCCAAATCGCGTGGCGACGTGGAGATGCTGCTGCAAGGTTTGCCAGAGCCGATTGACATCGCAATCGACGACGACACGGACACACTCTACTGGACAGATCGGGGCGAAATACCGATCGGAAACAGCGTTAACAGTGTTAAAATGTCCGAATTGAAGGGTTTGGGACAAGATGCTTCTCCGAGTCTTGCATTTCGAGATTATCATCCGATCATGTGGAACTTGCACGAGGCAATCGGCATTGCAGTAGATGCAGACCAGCAGCAACTGTACGTCACTGATCTTGGCGGCAGTTTGTACCAGATCGATATCGCGACCGGTCTTTCCAAGATTATTCATGAGAGGCTGGGTACATTGACTGGTGTTGCCGTGGCTTACCTGGCTTAAACGCGCCAAATGCGCAGCGATTAGTCTTCGGTGGCATTAGGGGTGGGGTAGGGTATCGTTGGAATCGATTCGTATTAAATTCACTCGCTGTTTCCCTTCTTCTTCTACCTCTAGAGGATTTCCAGAACAACTGCTTGAGCATCGAGGCGCAAGTGAACATGACGGCAAAGGGCTCATTCATGCCAAAAGCAAGTCACCCGGAGCTTGCGCAGTTCTACACCGAGCCCTGACTCCAGAGATGTCGGTTAGAATAGTTTCGCATTGGGAATTCCCTCTTCGGAGGAAGGGCAAGATTATGCGCGAGCAAAACCAAGGTATTTTGCCAGCCCAATTCAATGTCCGGTTGTTTACCATGACCAGTACTGCTTGAAGCTGTTCAAGGCTTCTCGATCCACTGCGGCACGACTCGTTTGAGAAATCGCATGAATTTCCAGAACCCTACGGCGTGCTCAACATTGCCTGCGGGATCGGTAACACGCTCTGGAAACGCAATACCGGCACCAAACAGACCTGGGATGAATGATGCACTGCCTGCGTTTCGATCCTGGGGAGCGAAGAAGCGACCAGAAATGCCGTCATGGTTGATAGGCAACGGTCGAGGTTCCGCGTCGGCACGTTCTATGGCGCTCAGAAGAGGCAGAGGATCCCGCTGATATCCAATTGCCTGGACAATATGCGTGCACTGCGGCAGTTCGTCCTGGTACACCTGCTGTTCCCCTGAGCCAGCTGGGGTGAAAAGCTTGGTGATGGTCTGGCTGACCGGGCTGCTGTAAAAGGTTGCCTCGTCGAGATTCTCGCGCGCCCACTGCGCCGCGTCGCCCTTGAGACCGGTGTTGTCGTAGAGAATCCAGCCGTCCATCGGTTTCGCATAACGCAGGTCTCTGTGCCTGCTGAACCATTTGATTCGCAGCAGCGGATGTGAGGTTGCGGCAAGGTTGTACAGGTTCATCAGGACCAGAATCGCGGAGTGAGAGGCGCCGACAACGGCGACAGTGGCTGAAGCGTTTGTATCGAGAGATTTGGCCAGCAGGGTCGGCTTGAGGGCGGTATCGAGATGAACGTGGGCCAATTGAGAGCCAGTATTGTCTCGGAGGTTCGGCGGTACGGTATCGATGGGACGCGAGCCGCTGCAGAGCACAAGTCGCATCGAAGTGATGGGTTCGCGGTTGTCCATGCTCACTGTCCAAAGGTGGGTAGACTTGGTACTGTCAGCGCACTGCACTTGGTGTATGCGTGTTCGCCATCATCGGACGCACCTTGTCCAGCACTGCCTCGGTGACTTTGCCATGATGTTGCTGCGCTTCAGGGAACTGGCTTCGAAGACCTTCGGTCAGCATCAAGCACATGTCGGCGGCCTTGCCAAGCTCGCATCCCTTCTCTTGCGGCAGGCTCTGGAGCGCCGTGATTGCGTTTGGCGTAGGTGTCGCCGCCACGATCTGGCGAAACGGCTCGATGGCGTCGGCAAACTGCAGGAAGAGGTCGACTTTGGTGTTGCTGGGCACCTCGCGATATTTGGCAGCGACGCGCCCGGCGCTCAATGAGGGATCTACCCAGAGCTGCTGCCGGCTCGCCGAGGGGAGGTGATGCAGCAGGTTGCCGACGACGGCGAGGCCGGCTGGGCCACCTCCGACGACGACTGCTTCGAGCGATGCATTTCGAGCTTGACGGCGTAGAGTCGCGGAAAGTCGAAACATGGCGTCGGTCAGCGGCGAACAGCTGCAGGCACTAGGAATTGGCGCTGCTGCAGAATGATGTCGTTGGGGTTGCTTTGTTGGCGCGCCGCCTGTTGCAGGGCTATGGTGGTGGCTACAGTGGATCCTGGGCTGTTGTGTTTTCGCGACGCTGGTGGGAAGAGGAACCTACTGAATACAATCCCTATTTTCGTGATGAGCGTGTTTCGTTTGCTGCGAGTGTTTTGAGAAAGTTGGTAAACTATTCAAAATATGATTACTCTTGAGCTTTAGCGTTAAAGTCCGTTTTCGTAGAATCGCACTGCTTAGACATAACGGATCTCACATTAGTCGTGCTGCCAGTCCTGGCTTGCGTGATTTGCCCCATGTTGTTCGCAGCTTTCGCAGAGGCCTTGCACTAAAATCCGTATACTGGAGCTGTTTAAAAATCGATGACTCAATCAAACCAGAAGGACATTCAGGGCCGGGAGGAGACAGAGCTGCTGCTGAAAATAGAGGCAAGAAATTTGTGCTAGGTTCAACTGTAGGGTACGTACCAAAGGGAGGCAAAATCGCACGCCACTGATGTATGCTGCTGGTACGATCAAGAATGGTAGAAAATATTGAAATTTGACCAATGAAACGTTGTTCGACAATGGATTTTTAAAAAGACTAAAAGTCAAGGGAACTGCTTTTCTTATTACAGATGCTCGTCTTGATGCAGCTCTTGGCCTTGCGGCGGAGCGCTGGGCTTGTCGACCTATACCTTATACACGCCCTCTGAAGTCACTGTCGATCGCCATGAGCCGACTTGATTGCCATTTGTGCGAAATCATTCTGCTATGTAACTAGACGGTGCGAACAGGACTAATGCTGACATTACCGGCCAACCTCGTCGCGCCCAAAGCATTTTTACTGGAGCCCGTTTCCATAAAGTCCACCAAGTTGCGAACAGTGGACTCTGCAATTTCTCGCAGCGCCTCCTGCGTAAAGAAGGCCTGGTGGCCGCTGACGAGGACATTGTGAAAGGTCATGAGCCGTGTTATCAAATCGTCTTCTATCACTTCCCCAGAATGGTCCTCGTAGAAGAGTGGTCCTTCTTTCTCGTAGACGTCGAGGGCGAGACCTCCGATGTGCTTCCGCTTCAGCCCACGAATGGCGGCCCTGGTATCCACAAGGCCGCCCCGAGAAGTGTTGACTATCATGACTCCCTTCTTCATCTTCTGAATAGCGTCGTCGCTGATGACGCCTCGCGTCTGCTCTGTGAGGGGACAGTGAAGACTGATTATGTCGCCCTCCTGCAGCACCTCGTCCAGAGACTTGTACTCGCCCACTTCCTCAAATGCAGGCGAAGGATACACGTCGTAAGCAATGACGCGGCACCCAAAACCTTTCATGATGCGTGCCGCAGCTAGGCCAATCTTGCCGGTGCCGATGATGCCGACCGTCTTGCCGTGAAGCGTACGCCCCATCAGGCCGTGCAGCGCAAAGTTGCCCTCGCGGACGCGGTTGTAGGCGCGGTGGATATTGCGATTCAGCGTCTGAATCAACCCCACTGCGTACTCGGCGACAGCTTCGGGCGAGTATGATGGGACATTCGCGACCATGATGCCACGCTTCTGTGCGGCTGCAAGGTCGACATTGTTGAAGCCGGCGCAGCGGAGGAGGATGGCTTTGACGCCGCTGTCGGCAAGGGACTCGACGACTTCGCCGTTGAGGTCATCGTTGACAAAAACGCAGACAGCAGTGGCACCTTGCGCGAGCGAGACAGTGTCCTTGCTTAGGCGGGCCTCGTGGAAAACAAGGCCAACTGCCTTGTGCGTCTTGTCGTTGGCGCTATTTGCTGCGCTCAAATACTGCCGGTCATAGGGCTTCGTGCTGAATACGGCGAGCTTCATATTTCAGGTTGGACGATTAATTTAGAGAGATGATGATTTAAAGGTGATGATGCCCGCCATCTGCGAAAATGCAGCTGTGCAAATATCATCACTGGAAAGTGGCGTGACCCCAGTTTTTCCCCAACGTTTGCAGGCAGCAGATCTACTCCACCCACCAATTGCAGCTTCCAGCCAAGGTGCTATTAAAATAAATAATAACTTACTAAAGATCAGTTGCTATCTAGCGGGCGCCTTCAGACCGTTGGATCTGACCCGGAAATCATCGGTCACAGCTTATTTGTGGGCCAATTCTGCGGTCTGCCTTATTAGGGCGGGGAGCCTGATTGACACACAGCCTGATTCTCTATCAGATGTCCCTCAAAACTCAGCCGCATTTCTAATGCCGCCTTGACGCGAAATTTGTCGAGTGCAAATAATACTGCTGCTCATAATACCACAGTCGTCCCCGTTTTAGCGTTGGGCGATAATTGCTCTCGGCTGTAGTCATGGCTGCACGCTCAGACACGCCAGCGCAACTGCTCCCCAAAGGAACTTCGTTATCAGTTTCCTCTACAAGTCAAGATGGTGGGCTTCAACGACGCCCAGGGCAGCAGCCACGGAAGAGGATGTGGGCACCACACGTCAAAACGGGCTGCTCAACCTGTCGGTAAGGAAGGCTAGGCTCCAAGCCGATGCTAGTCAACAAGGCATCTCTGCCAGGTGCTAACCAGCCGTGTGACCAGAGCACGACATCTAAAATGCGATGAAAACTGGCCTACATGCACAAGATGTGTCAAGGCTGGTAAGAAGTGTGTGAGATATACTGCACCATCTCCTGCAACTCTTCAGCCATTGAGTGCGGCACCAGGACCTGCAACATCAACCGAACTGGCTATGAGCGGCTACTTCCGCACTCAATGCGCAATCCAGTCGTTCGATGAGTTCAATTATGGGCTCTGGATGCATCTTATACCACAAACTCTGCATACTACAACACCTATATGGCATGCCTGCAACGCCTTGGGTGGTGTGAGTTGGTTGGAAAGCTCCGAAGCGAATGTGGACAATGCGGTCGCAGAGCGGCTGAGAAAAGAAAGTGCCAGGCAGCACTCCCTAACCGTGCAATCGACACTCAAGCTTGCGTCATCGCCTTCACTATCCATTAAAGAACAGACGATCATTTTAACGGTGAATGTCGTCTTGAGCTCATATTACCTTCACGTTCCAGGCTGGGCGTGCATGACCATTTTTGCCCAAAGCTGCCAGCTAATCAGGTCTTGGAAATTTTGGGAATATATAGGATCTAAGCCAATGTCACCCCTAGCGATGCAAGTTTTGTACTTTTTTGTCAAAGGAGAAGGCATACTGCGCGATGCCTCCTTCATTACTCCACATCAACGTGGCGAAACTTGGTACGCGGCCCTCGATTGGCTGCAGCAGCGGCCACTCGAATCCCTCATGGCGGCTCATGTTGAAATCGATATGATTTGGTCTAGTCTCCATGTTTTATCGAGTGGCCTGAATCATCAGTCGACAAAAAGTGAGATCGAATCGGCTTACACCCAGCGTTCAGCCTTCTATCAGCAATTTCTAGCTTGGGAGACAAGGTTTGACGCTCTACTGTCTTTAACTTCAACTGCCAACAAGTTGAGATCCATTGCTTTAAAAGTTCGACAAAGCTTGGTATTTACATTACTTAATGTCGATTATGTCACTCCTGACGGGACTTGGAATGAAATCGGCTGGGATGCGTTTCACGCCCACTTCAGCAAAGCTTTAGGGCTTGTTGAGTCAACGCTATCTTTAGGTGAATCTGGTAGCAACTTGAATGCTAGTCAAGTTGGATTCTCACCGTCGCTCTGGAGATCCCTCAATTTCATCTCCAAGGCCTGCCGCTCCCCGACTCTCCGGCGCAGAGCAGCAGACTTGCTGCGGCTTTCCATCCGGAGACTGGGTGGCGCAGATTCCCTGGTAGTGGACAAAATCATCGAAATAGAGGAGAAAGTTTGGATTGACCGTCGTTGGGAAGTTGACTGCGAAGCAAACTCAATCTGCGTACCCAACAAGTTTATCTGCAACATGCATCGTGTTGCCAGAGTTCATGCCGAACACACTGACTCATTACTTACCCATTTTACATTCGTCACTATGGCCGATATTTTGAAAAATAGGCTAGGGGAAAAAGCATCTATTGAGGCTTCAGTATTTAGCTGATTTTCGACTACTGTCCGTTGAAATTTCCGCAACCACCAGGATGAAGGCCAAAGACGGCCCGTCAGATGCAGCATCAAGTAACTGGGAGCCTGGTGAGGACTTATTTTCGTCTAGCCGTCATTTTGAAGTCAATTACAACTGATTACCGGATCATTGATTGCCATCGCTCTAGTGCTGGTTACCGATGGATTACCTAGTGCTGCAATTACTCGCAGTGTACGCCATAGTATAACTAGCCCGCTCGTGGCATAGGCCCTCCATCCTCTTGGTTTTATCTCTTGCTTAAAAATTATACATTTACTCTACTCATGCCTCGTTTCTCAAAAATATAGAAAATATAGATATTTCCCTGTTTTTTTTGGTTATTCTAAATACAGGTGATACTTACGCAAGGCAACGCAGCTTAAGGCTCAGCATGCCACCTCAATCTAGGTAGCACAGTACATAGCACCAGGGTTCCCAAAAAAAAGTCGAGAGGTCTAAAAAGGATAACTAACTAAGATAAAATATATAGTAGAAATAAGATATATAGAGTGATTGAAAGAATTCTTTTAAGGAATTAACGCATCTTATTATCAAAGTAACTCTAGCTGTAAGTCACAAGGTTCTGATCGAGGTCATCGGGCTACTCTCGCCTTATTTGTCCCCTGGGTAGTAGAACATCAGTGCAGAGCGGGCTCGCTAACAATCATTAGCAATTGCTAAAAATCATGCCAAGAGGAAGAAAGGCGGACCTGTACCGAGTCTGGCCGGAAATCAGCTGGGGCGACAAGTACCACAGCAAAAGTCAGCATTTACGCATCACCTTTATCCAAGCAATGTGCTTTTCCATCAGAGATCTTTCAGCCAAGTTTAGTTTATTACAAAACGTCGTGACTCCGTGCGGTTGGTAGACTTAAAACGGTGGTGTTAGTGCCACAATTAAGCTAGGGCACCTCCGAATCGTTATCTGTACAGGTACCAGCTGCATGATAGTGGTCAATCTGCATCATACTCGCTCAATAGGTCTGTCACCAGCAGAGATGACAAACACGGCAGTCATTCCAAAGATTTGTCAGCAGCACACAGAGTCCGGTTGTTGCGCGGTCGGTGTTTACTGTTGACTGGTTGTAGTTCGCAGTATGAACTTGCGCGTAAACTCTTGTTGCCGTCCTGGTCTGGGCAGGACCACACGATCTGCTGTAACGGTTATCTTAACTGGGGGCCCCAAACTGTGAGATGCACCTTCCGTGTTGGGGCATGCATCCGCTGCGCAGTGGCCATTTTTGTTGGCGCTAGCAGAATCCATTTGTGTAGCTGATCAGGCAAAACTGGGTGTTCCCCGCGCGTGGACATGCAACACGCTGATTGGGTGCCAGTTCACCAATGCTCAGTAAGTTTGAAGCAGATAGAAGGGAACACGGCGATCAGAGTTTATGTAAAGCAACCGTACAGATTGCTGTGCAGCTGCGGACCGAAAGCTCTGCCAATCCGTGGCCACCAACATCGCATCCTCAAAGACCAGAGCCTAGAGCCCACGTCTCCACTGCCACCGCGACCACCGCATCGCGCTGCAATTATCCGTATCAAGCTAGGTAGTTAACGAGCACTAATGATACCCGCTGCAGAAGGATTCAGTTGCTAATTTAGTAACTATGATCCACAGACAATACAACCGCCAAAGATTCCACGGGTCAGCCGCACGACGCTATTGAGAACATTGGACACCAACCTGGCCACTCGCCTCGTAGTCCCAAAATTAGTTCACGAGCCTCAGCAAACGCAGGTCGACCTATAACTTCGAGAATCATATCAAAGAAGAACTGACATTTCTCCGGATACTTCTAAGGTTGAAAGTGGACTGGGAGTAGCTGATGAAGCTCACCCACCTGAGTACAACCGTTCAGCGGCTTCTGTGTCCGGAGAACTGTATCAGCTTGGTAGCCGCCAGCACGCGAAGCTCTCTGTAGCCGCCCCCGTTGACGAATGCCCGACTACAATCGCAGTAGTTTTCTGAGTTCCTCCCCCCTTCGCCAGCGATCCCGAACATGTAAACCTTGGCCGAGGATGACGCGACATTTTTATTTCTCAGGGTTGCATTGGAAGCCGCGTTCCTTGACACCTTGGGCCAGTAAAATTC
>JARDXD010000346.1:0-47897 GCA_029218145.1 Aphanocladium album | reverse complement strand
GGGTTCCAGTGGCGAGCCTCTTACCTGCAGCCTCTCTCCATCCGCTCGTTTCACAATTCGACAAAACTTGACCTCGCATTTCTGACTTGCCATTCAAAATCCACTACATCAGTCAGATGGTCTTACTCCTTCCACCCATTACCGCAACATGCTCATGCCTCATGTCTTGCGTGGTGCTGAGATCTTTGCTGTCTGCGCCTCACTTAGCGCTGAAGCAAGTTCGCAATGACGTCGTCACCCCATCTCCAAGCACCAGCCGTTCGCCAGCCATCCTTTTGCAAGATACTGGTACATACCACGAATATCATGTAACCCCTGGTTCCAAAAGTGTGCAAGATTTCAGGGGCTCAGCCTCTTTGCCTCTGCTCAACCATCCCCTTTCTGTGAAACCCTCTTTTCGGACCCTTTTCCCCTCCACTTTAGCATCTCTATTGCCGCCGTTGCAGATCTGCGTCTCCCACACAATTTAGGTGGCCAGTCTTTGACCAATCAGGGGCTGCCAGTCACATACTACCCATTATGCCACCTGCTTCATCTACACATATGTGCGCTTCACCTACTACGTACATCCTTACAGCCAACTACAGTGTGATTTTACAATTCCACGTGATTTTCTGTTCCTAGTCAGGCGTCCATCTCCTCACATCCTCGCTATGCTTTCCCGCACAAGACTTGTGGTGTAACTGTCGTAGCGACATCCGTCCACCGCACTGAGCCCGCTGGGTTCACTGTGACAAGCTACGAAGCATACAATTACCTTCAACGAGCAAGGCAATATTCCAATAACGATCCGCTTCAGCCACATAGCGACAGCGCAGGACCCAATATCATCAAAGTCGAGCAGATGAATCTCGTGCAAGCGACAGAGCTGTTCGAAAGCTATCTAGTTTCGAGCCCGCAACCTAGAGACAGGCTGACTGTTCTCAAATTACTCCAAGGGCTGACCTTTCTCCCACTGGCAGTCACGCAGGCTGTATCTTGTCTACACCATTCCAAAGCACCAATTCAGAAACATTTCCACCTGTTGGACGAAACAAAAGACATTCTCCCACGTGTTTTGGGTAGACATTTCAAGGATGTACACCACCAAAAGGGGTGGCAAAGCACTATAGGAATGGCATGGCTTGTGTGTTTTCGTCAAATCGAGCATTCAGACCCAGTTGCAGCCGCTCTATTTTCGTTTCTATCGTATATTGAGCCGAGGGCGATCGAGATGTTGAACCAAGTGATCGCCACTCCGAGGGACATGTAACATGAAAATGATGAGTTGCGGGTCTTGGTCGAACTAGAACTTGGAAAAGCTTGCAGGATAGATGAAAGAGATACGGACGCAAATAAAATACTCGCACGTGTGGTGGTGAAGTACGCAAGGACCTCAAGTCAAGACGGTTCATTGCTACTTGAATCAAAATTCGAACTGACAATGGCATACCTTTGACACAGACCAAATCAAGAACGCCGTTGATATTCTGGAACGGTTATTACCGATTCTGAGGAGACTTGTTCCGGAATGGACAACTATTCGGCTTGCGGCGGAGCATGCGCTTGGTATATGCTTACTGTCTGGACGGACGAGCCAAGATCTTCATGGCAATTCTTCCCTAACGGCTAGTTGTGGCACCCAATCGCGGCCATGCAACAGCGGTGCTGTATATTCTCCGAACCCGTAAGCACATCCGCAGAAGGCCGGTCGTAGATCTGCAACCTTTGGGCACGCCGTGCGGTATCGCGAAGATGGTTGCAGCGCCGCGACGATGCTTTCATCATGCCATTGTGTGAAATTGCTACTGTGGTATTGCTCGCAGTGATGCGGGACAAGTGGAAATGAGGTGCGAACAGGGCGTCGAATGCCAGAGAGGGATGATACCAGGGCTCATTGTAAATGTGGAAAGGCAGAGCAATACGAAAACCAAATCAAGTGCTTGAAAAACTCAGCTTTGCAAATTATTCGTCCACATTTATTACCAACTGTGATCGTCGCGGCCCGCTGCCGTCCGATCCATCGGCCGCATCGCCTCCGCGCAGGCACATGTTCTCCCAGTGTGGATCGACTTACAAACAAGCAAGCTTGCGCAAACTCTTGGCATTTTGAAACTTCACAGAACATGTGCTCTCCTTACTTTGCTCCACGAGTGAGACCTGCCACCCTCGTCAGGCAGGGATTCATATATCCCCTCCAGCAAGCGGCCTACGCTGGTTGTGGCAAGTTGTCATGCGGCCATGCCTCAGCCGCACATGCGTCTCGCTGATCAGCTTCATCGTGCCGTTTTTTTCTGCAGAGGAATAAAAGTGATTCCAAGGAGAAGAATGTCTGTCGGATGTGTGTGCTGCCGGAAAATTGGCCTTTTTGTCTTGTTGTTGTCTTATGCTTGTCTTATGCTTGTCTCACCTGTTCGCTTGGCTTTAATACAAACCCATGACCCGTCCATTCAATGACGCAACGCAAATCTTCATCTTTATATTCTAGAGCATTTGCAGAACTCAAATCTCTGCAACGTACCTGGACTCACATCCCAGGGAGTCTGCCCGGCCTAGCGAAAACGGGTGTCTCTGCTTTCCGAGAGCCGACAATGAGCATCCCGGTTGCTAGCCGCACACAAACGCAGTCTTCTTCGGAGCTCGCGGCAAAAACTGAGGATGATGGCAGCAGCGCCACGTGTCGATCTTCAAATCATCTGAAGCCCCCCGACGGCGGCTGGCGAGCATGGTCCGTCGTGGGAGGAGCTTGGTGCGCTTCATTTTGCAGCTTCGGCTGGATCAATAGTAAAGACCCTTGAGTTTCTCGCACCGCACGATAATGTGAAAAAACTGACACCTGTGGTGCAGGCATCGGGGAGTTTCAGCGATACTATCAGTCAAGCTTGCTCCGGGAGTATTCGCCGAGTCAAATAGCATGGATCCCATCTCTGCAAGTATTTTTTATGATGGGCATGGTTAGTCGACACAGGCTTCACAACTCCCACAAATCTCTTTGCTAAGGTTGAATTCATAGGGACCAGTCGTTGGCATCTTATATGATAGATTCGGGCCTCGATATTTGATTCTAGGAGGAACGCTTCTGCACGTCTTTGGACTGATGATGCTCTCCATCTCCAAAACATACCCGCAGATATTACTATCGCAAGGCGTATGCAGCGCAATTGGGGTTTCTGCCATCTTGCAGCCGTGTAAGTGTCATACCCAAACTTATGCCATTTGCCATCACTCATCAGTGCCCACGCAGCCCTCAGCGTGATCCCAGGCTGGTTCAACCGCCGACGGGGCACCGCCTTTGGCATCCTCGCTACGGGCTCGAGCGTTGGTGGCGTCGTCTTCTCCCTTGTTGTCGGTCGCTTAAGTGCCCGTCTCAGTTTTGGTTGGGCAATCCGCGTTTGTGCGCTTCTCATCTTGTTTCTCATGGCCATCGCCTTCTGCACGATCAAGACAACGCAGCCACCAAGCCCAAGACCTTTCAGCCTCAAACATTTCTGTACTCCGCTGACAGAGACGCGATTTCTCAATCTTGCCGTCGGCTTGTTTCTGTTCACTTTTGGCTTTTACATTCCTCTAAACTACATTGCTGCCGAAGCAACGTTTGGAGGCGCGCCTGCGCACTGGGCGACCTATCTGGTTCCGATACTGAATGCGACTAGGTAAGCTACCTGCAATGCTTTTCATCGAGTACACCCGCTAACAAAGTATCAAACAAAGTCTTTGTGGCAGAATTGGCTCGGGTTTGATCTCTGATAAAGTTGGCAAATACAACGTCTTCATCATCGTTTGCTATTTGACGAGCATATTTTCACTCGGCCTCTGGACAGCAACCAAGACAGCAGGGACCAGGATTGCCTTTGCCACCCTCTTCGGCCTCTTCTCAGGTGCATATGTTACGCTACTTCCCGCCTTGGTGCATCAGATCTCGCCGCAGCCTGAGATTGGACTCCGCCTAGGCCTTGTGTATCTGGGCTGTTCGGTTGGCGGTTTGACCACGAACCCTATAGCTGGCACCCTTCTTGAAAGTAGGGTGGGCTGGCAAGGAGCAAAGATTTTTGGCGGTCTGATGTGCTTCTTTGGGACGTCTTTTGTGCTGGCCGCACGATGGTCCCAGAGCAGGAGCCTGACCGCCGTCATCTAGTGGAAGGTGTCGAAGAACGGCATAAAACAAAAGGGAGAATAAAACGGGATATGGGTTTATAAGAACTACAATGGTATATTCACTCTACTATTTATGGTAAGGGGTATGCTTTAAAGTGCTCTGCTAGCTCGAGAATCTCGGCAACGTTGTCGTGTATAGAGGTATAAACAGCTGGGAAAATGAGCTTTCTGCTTGTGGCATTAACCTGGACATTTTCAATCTGGCTATTCAGAAATAACGTTCAAAGCAAAAGGCTGGATTATTGAATAAATATTTATTCGCGATAGTGCATTCTCTCCGCGAAACTCCCCATCACATCACACAAAACGCTGACATCTGGTGAACTGCTGCATGCAATTCTTCTCCGACTTGTTCCAGTCGACGCCCTCTTTAGTCAAAGGCTGTATGGTGCTTTGGAATGTGGCGGCCCTTTTCAAATCCAGGACGTTCAAGGAGCTTCTTGATCCATTTTTCAACGTTGGGCAGCTCATCCAAAGCGACGCCATCCGCAGCTAGTGTCTGGGTTAGCAACACAAGAATCGACAAGTAAAAGAACGGCCCTTGGAGCTTACTGTGGTTAGCCACCCAGCCCCAGCATGCAATGTCAGCGATGGTCAAACGGTCGCCCACAAGGTAGCCATGCGGGTTCTTGGCCAACTGGCCCTCCATGGTGCGGTAGAGGCGGAGCGTCTCATTGTAGTACCGATCGATGCCGTACTGCACCTTGACCTTGGCGTATCCTGCAACAAGCGATTAGCATCTCGCCATCTTGACTCATTCTTTGCGTGGCATCCTACTTCCGAAGTGCTCGAGCTGCCCTTGCATGGGACCGAGACCACCAATCTGCCACATGAGCTAAACAACAGCCGTTAGCTATCGTGCATCAGATGTTCACAGCAGCAGGGGGGGGACAAACCCAGCTCTTCACCTCCCAGTACTCAGGGCTACCTGCGGGGTAAGAAATCTTATTCTCCTTGTCGTAGCGTTCCACGAGATACTCTAGAACAGCGCCGCTCTCGAACACGCGAATCTGTTTTCCGTCGGGCAACACATCTGTGATTGCAGGAATGCGGCCATTCGGGTTGATCTCGAGATACCACGGCTGTTTCTGCTCATTCTCCATAATTTGGATGTGATGCAACTAGTAACGGGAATTCATCATGTAAGTTGTTGTCGGGGTTTAGCTTTGAACGCGGCTGGTCGCTTCCTACCTTGTACTGCAGACCAAGCTCCTCCAGGGCGATCGGAATCTTGATTCCATTCGGCGTCGCCGCCGTATACAGCGTAATGTCAGTCTTGGTAGCCATGGCGCTCATGTAATGTCGTGGCGTCAAGTTTCTCGTTGTCCAGAGCGGGGTAATTATTCGCGATAGAGGTACGCGTTGGCGTCGAATGTGATTAAAGGTAGATGTGAATGGCTGCATTTTCAGCGCAAAACAATTAACTCGGGAGATAAAGATTTAAATAAAGTAGCTGGAACAAAGCGGAGAGGTTTGCACGTGAGCTGGATGAGGCTTGGATTGCGGCTGAAGATTAAACTCGAGGTGAATTTCGGCATTTCCGAGTCACGGAGCGGACGAGTTCGACCGAAACAGATTTCTGGAAGTGGTGCAAAATCCTTGCCCAGCAGCACTGATGTATACTTGATTGGTAATGTGATATGGAATTACTTTTCCTCTTGTCGTTACACGGTTGCCTTCGGACTGCCCCCAGTTTAACCCGATGCAGAAGTAGCATAATGCGGCGTATTGAGGGTCGAGTAGCTTTTATTAATCATGCATATTCTCGCGGTATGGCTCTCAAACTTTTTGGCAAGGCCTAGCGCCCATAGGCTTCAGGACACTCGCTACTAGGCATTAGCACAAGCAAATATCAATTACTCATAATAATTAATTGGCAGCTTCCTATGTGACTTCTGTTCGTCAACCAGCACGTCGAAGCGAGAATTTTCCTCGCAGCCTCCGTCATTCACTCTTAGACAACAGTCCCAACGCAGCGCCTTATTGCAGCAAGGCTCATTGAACTTCTATCGCATCTATCGCGGTCTATTCTAGCACCCACATTCAGTCCTGCCCTTGGTACATCAATCCGCTTTTGATATTGTTCAATATGATGAATGTTTGCACTGAGGTGAGCTGCCGGCGGTGCCTCCTGTGCGTTCGAACAACAATCTCTCTATCGCCATCCATCCACGAGAATGGCGACCCCAACCCGAGTTTATATCCAAGTATAGCTGACGCCAGTGGGTTTTCTGATTGATCGAAAAGGATCGCGTCCTGGATCTCCACGGGGAGGCGGTTCAAGGCAGTTCTCTGCTGCTGAAGACGAGCATCTGCATCAGCGTCGGCGGTGGCATCAGTGGCCCAGAGAATCATGTCTATGGCGGCTTGAGAGGAAGGCAGAGGGTCAGCAAACAGTGTCTCTGGTTTCGTCCATTTCAGCTCGCTACCCTCTGCCTCGCAAAGCACGACCTGCTGTACACCCAGAATGAGGTACCTTGTCACATTTTCTGCAAAAGGCGCTCCAGTTTCTACGCCTCTCATATGACTTCGCACCATCTCTAAGCCATGACTAGGATTTTGTGCAAGGACGATCCAGCATGGTCCAGCTTGAAAGAGATTCTCTTGTGGTGTGTCCCAGACTGGTAGGTAAGTCACCCAAACAAAGGGCTCCTTTTTGAGACTGCGGTACCAACCCTTGCGATCTATTATTGTGAACTTCATAGTGGCAATCCAAAGTGTCGCGTAAGCCAGCTTTAGAAACGTCGTCTCGTTCATGCTCCGCCTCGTGAGATGCCGCCATGTGTGCCCGAAGTCCCGCAGAAGTCGTCCCGAGATTGCTTTCTTTCGAGGACAGGGTCGCATTTGCGGTTCCCAAAAAGAGCCTACAGAGAATGCCTCTTCCAGGGGTGGCGTTTTTGGGGTTGATGGCAGTATCTGAAAGTCGGCTAGAGTCAGTGAGCCGTCCTGTGCGAGGCTGAGAGGCGCCACGGAATCTTGGTCTTCCTTTCTGAGAAATATCTTGTCGTTTTCAAGATCAAAAATCCAGACGCTGTCAAACTCAAGACCACGTTCGTCGCCAAACGGGTTCACATAGTCGTCCACGTCGGACCATTCTGTCCGGAATCTGTACTCTAGTTCTGATGAGAGAGAGCCTGGGTAGAGGTCAGCAGGTAAAAGTTTTGAGTGCATGTAGCCATCAATTTGTACTGAAACTTTTATCCTTGTCCGCTAGATAGCGACCGAGGAGTGCAATGAAAGCCGCATCGCCTGGCGATTTCATGGGGTCGCCTCTACGCAGAGAGGCGCCTACAGAGCATTCACGTTTATTAGCACGCGAACTTAGTCGTTGAGAGGTGGAGATGCAGAGAGCTTACCTTGCGCAATGTAGCAGAGAAAATACAAGAGTGGCATATTGGCTGGGCGATAAGTTTCGTGGTGGTTGACGGCGATGAGAGACAGAGTCTCATCGGAGCGGTGATGGGCTGCGGCTGCCTAGAAAATACTCAGCCGTTGAGCGAGTTGTATATGTGCCTGTGGCGTTCACTGGTTAACGCCGCCCGGCGTAATTCCCCAGATACTGACTGCGATGTAAGAACATGGTATTCCAGTACACTTTTGTTTACTTTCATTTTCATCTCTTTTTTTTCCCGTTCTGGCTGATAGGAAAATAATGCAGCGCCCTGCCCACGCATTCTGAAAAGACACGCACCTCAATGTTGTCGCGAGCGAGATTATTACACCGTGGAGAGTGGGAAAATAATTGGAGTAGAATGGGTAATATAAAAATAAACGGCGTTTTCACATAATATTCTGCTATATAATAGAGACGTTCATCTCAGTCGTATATACTTTGTTTTTGCATTCTATTCATAGCCACCATGACCATACACAACCTTTTGCAGCCGCAGTAACCCATTTACCAGGTGAAAGTGCAGTTGGAGTGCTTCTGCTGGCGGTTGGAGGTGTCAATGACCTTGACGCCCGACTTGAGGCTGACGTCGGGCGCGGGGCCGCGGCGCTTGCTGTTGCCGTTGATGGGGACGGGCTTGGAGGCGGGCATGCGGTGGGTGCACTGCTTGTTGTGTCCGGGGATGAGGATGGAGTTGCCCTCGCCGGCCTCGCGCGCCTCGGCCTCGACGAGGTGCAGCTGGTGGAGGATGCCGGCCCAGTTGGGCTCGACCGAGGGGTAGCCGCCAGGGACGTTGGAGTCGTGGATGGCGACGACGGTGTTTTGGGCGACGTCCTCGATGGCGTTGCTGGCCGAGTAGGGGTCCGGAACGTGCGAGTCCTGGTTGTACTCGTTCCACCAGCGGTCCGAGTTGGACAGCGACTTGTCCGGGTAGGCGCCCGAGAGGTCGAGCGAGTGCGCCGTCTCGTGGGCGATGACGGTCATCATGTTCTCGCCGGGTGAGAAGAAGGTCACGGTGCCGTCCCACTCGTAGGCGTGGCGGGCCTTGTCGGGAACGTCAATGACGTGACGCACCCACTGGCGCATCTGGATGGGAAGCTTGCCGAACTGGCGGGCCATGGTGTCGATGGAGGCCTGGGAGTTGCGGTGGTGGCAGAACACCCAAGGGTCGCCGCACTATATTCATGTAAGTCAGTTGTGGCAGGTAGGGGTGGTAAGATGAATCCAACGTACGTCGTCGTACTTGACATCAAAGATCTGGAAGTCGGCCGGGTTGAAGTGAGTGCCAGCATCGACACCACCAGTCACAATCTTCTTGCACCTGGATTCGTGTTAGTCGTCGCGCATCATGAAGCCGCGGTAGGAGCTTCCAGCAACTCACTGCTCGGGAATGTAGCCATTGTTCCACTCGTGGAGGGTGTAACTCGTCTCGGGAAGATACTTCTCCAGACCGGCCTCGAGGTAGTCGAGGTTGGGGTGCACAGGAGGCTTGGTGAGCTTGTTGCCAGGGTCGGGGTGGGCTGAGACCGCAACGGCGGCGGAGAGAACGGCGGCAGCAGTGACACGCATGTTGTACACTTGTACTGGTATATTTTGTATATAAGAGGTTGGGCTTGATTGGCTTGCTTCAAACGGGACCTTGATGGCTGGGTCGTCCGTCTTTTATATATTTCGGCGTTGGCTGCATTGAACCCATCCATTCTCACCCCCCAGCTCTGTTTCCAACTTTACTAGCTGTATCTCCTTGGGGGAGTTCGGCCTGTGAACGCGCCAAATGTCGGGGTTGCCACATTTCTTTGCTTATGGTCCATCCCATATTCCTGCAAGCCCAGCCTCGGGTGCAACTCTCTCTGTTCCCCAGCGCAACAACACACACCCACACCCCCGGCCGGCGGCGACGAGCTTAATGCAACCTTGGGGCCACTCTGAGAGTTGAACCGAGCTTTTTTTTTTTTTTTTTTTTTTTTTGGCATCATGAAGGCCGGTCCACGGACGCTTCCCAACTAGGATGCAGCCCAGGCCAACCAGAGGGTTGCACCAATAAGCAGAGTGCTTATTGCTGCCAAAACCGCCGCCATATGCTCAAAACCGCCACTATATGCTAAGCCCAGGCAGTGCGTAATCTGCCTAGTTTCCCAGACCCAGCAGCTGTTTCGCTAACAATAGAAACAAGGAAACTACATGGCTCTCACTCAGAAACTGAGGTGGAAATAGCCAAGTCGATCAGGAGGCTCAGCAAGGCATCAATTAAAAACATTGCAGTCACTTTTGAAAGGGCGTATCAGCTCAACCAAATCTATTGCACAGTCTGGACTAGCCGCTTTTTCGTTCAACACTCTCATCCTTCAAAATGCTACGCTGGGAGGTGTGCATATGCGAGGCGGTCTTGCCCACCAGCCTAGCATCACTTAATTTGCACGATGTGTTCAAATTTGGTAGTCGCCGCATTATTGTGCGTCATGGGGGCAAGGATCCCTTGTTTCAGTGATCAGCCATGTTAGTGCCACGCCGTCGTGGTACTGTGCCTGACAATCTGGCCAACCTGCCCTGCATTAACCCGGAGTTACTATTTCACAGCACGACGCTGCCCGAATTTCCTTCAGCCAAGATTGAAGAAGAAGATTTGAAGTATATTTCGTTACCTCTGAGTGTGGACTCGACATGCACGATGCGACAATGTCGCCCGAGGAAGAAACTCAACACTGGTAGATCAATAGGCTGTATCGGCCTTTGTGAACTCAACCAGCAACTCCGACGACAAACCTCTTTCAAGTCCTACTCGGCTTCCCCGCTCTCGAGTCCAGTTTTTTGCTCTGGTAAATGTTTCATGGAACTCGATAGTCTCGTTCCAACCAGGCTGTCAGATTTTGGTTTTCACCTTCTTCAAAGAGACGAGAGAAAATAACAAAAGTTGGGGGGGCAGTCGCCGATCCGCCCTTGCGATCCTTCTGATCCTACAGGGCAGACAGGCTAGCCCGAGGTAGCTTCCCCAAGCATTGACTGCCGTGCTGCCGTAGCAGCAGACTTGCCAACCCCATCTCTCGAAAGCGAAAGGCCCGAATCTGACACGCCCCATTGAAAGCACATTATCCTAAGCTCATGTCTCTTTCACTGCATGAAATTCTGGGTCAGTTTTTCCATGTCCGCGTCATGTGCCAAGGCAACGGCATCGACAGCCCTCTCGGAAACTTGGCTGGAAATAGCTACGCACCCGCCAAGCCATCGAAAACAGAACAGGCTGCGGGATGCAAAAAGGAGCCGCTGCATCGTAAAGATGTGGGGCTGAGGCGTCAATGCAGCTGTTAACTCGTGCGCCGGCACTTGCTCTGTGCGCTGCTTACATGTGCCACGCACTTGTGGCCAGAGACGAAGACGAATCAGCTGTTCCCAAGGCTGCTGGTAAATAAGTATAAGGTCCGGGCGATCCTTCCCGTCGTCAAGTATTTCTAAAAAACCGTGTCGGCGAGTAAGAAGCGGGTGGGTGCAGCCATGCAGCCTGATAGTGAGATCGGATTTGTGACGCAAAGAGGCAGGGACCAGTTGATCGGCCGCTGTTGCATCGTGGGGCCCTACACGAAGCTGGTGGTGGTTTTAGCAGCATAAGTTTCTCGGTAGGGCAATGTAGAAAGTCTTACGGAATCATCCGTACTTTTGAGTTTCCATTTGCGTTGCATAAAGCAAACAGGAAGCCCTGTCATAGAGGCAGCTACTCGATGCTCCGACCCAGATGCACGCCCGACAATCCTTGCGGAAACATTTGATGATACGTTATTGAAGGCGTCTGGAAGCTATGTTTCGCTTAGCTCTAATTATGAGTCAAGCGATGCCGGTTAGACTCCCGGGATCATGCCAAAACCGTCTCGAAGGATCGAATGCAGCTGTAAACTAAAAAGCAGGCTCAGATGTCGCGTCGTGAGTGGTTGCCGACTTGCAAGCCTGTCGAGTCTGTGTAGTATTGCATATTCTCACAGCCTCTCAGCCGCATTTATAAACGAGCAAACCAATGTTTCTTCCATTGCGGGAACTCCGCCGCGAGCCTGCATCACCGACAGCGTTGTCATCAACCTAGCATCAAAGCAATGCAAGTAAAGGTATGAGAAACCCACTGCAATCTTCAAGCATGCGGGAAGCTAATTTTGCTTTTTCCTCTATATGCGTGACGAGGCTGGCTTTCACGTATAAGCGCATTTGCCCATGTCAGCAGCGCCGCCATCCGGATCTATCGGCCGGCTCTCAGTGGCAAGTTGATGTTGTCGGTAAACAAGAGTGGCAGTCTGCGTGGATCGATGCTTAGAGATGAACGAGGTTGACGTAACCTAAAGCATTTGATAAGTGGCCAAGGTTGAAGAAACGAAAAGTTGCCGGGAAGGAATGAAGGAACACGCACCCTGTGTTGTCGTTGATGATGCGACATAGATGATGCTCCAACTGCTCCAACCGATTACTACTTTGAAGCAAGGCAAACACCAAAACTCGGTGAAAGCACGATTAGAGAAGTACTTGAAAAGTCTCATTCCTCTCTATCCGGAACGTGGCAACGCGCAAGTCACTGTAGTTGCGATGGCGCACCATCGCATCATCAAATTGAGCTGTATTCTCTTTTTCTACACAAAGTGTTATTCACAGATCATCGACTTAAGCTGCATCCGTCTTCTACATGAGCGCGATATTCACAGAAGGAGAGAAATTGGGTCATAAAAGTTGGATTCTATCCGTTTCTATCAGTACAAGACCTGGCCGAGCCATCTCAGGTTCCCCGCCGTCCCGCACCCAAAATGCAGTCTGCCTCTTCTGGCAGACTGCTGTATAGCAGCGAAAAGATGTAGAGCTGATTAAAAATAAACATAAAAGCTCTCCGACTCCAGAAGAGACTGGAGGAGTGCTGTCAACCAAAAACTTTTTTTCTCTCTCTATCATCTATTAAAATGAAGAAAACAATGAAGCCATCAAACGCCATGCCGAAAATGTATATGCTGTGAGAAAAAAAATATGTCAAAGACTCCCGCCTTTGCGCCAAGCTATGTATCGAATAATCAAAAGTTGGGAGTCATGCTGAAAAGGATGGACAAAAAAAGAGGATTGATGAGGGTGGTGGTGGTAGAGAAAATCCCCTCGGATATGCAGTGGGTTGGTGCGGAGATTTTCTCGCGTGTCGGATCGATCGGTCGGTCGCAGTCGGATTCGAGGAGGCCATGAAATGATTCTAGCCTTGTGTACCGGTTGTCGTGTTCCGACGACTGCAAGTGTTGGCGCTCAAAGAGCCAGCTTCTCGCGGAGGGCGCGTTCGCGCTCCTCGGCAAAGACGATACGGCTCATCTCGAGGACGCGCTCAAAGCCCTCGCGGCCCTTGACGGCGTTCTCCTTGAAGCGATTGACGAGGGTGTCCTCGATGGAGTTCTTGATGCGCTGCCAGCCGCCGCAGAGGGCGGTGATGTTGGCCGTCTGGGTGAACTGGGTCTGGTGGTCGCCGAGGGGGCGGTAGACGACCTCCTCCTGGACGTTGACGAGGTTGCTCCAGGTCAGGTTCTGGCTGACCATGGTGACGGTCTTGGTGGCCGGGTCGACGTAGCTGGCCTCGTAGACGAAGCTCTCCTCCATCTTGGAGCCCATGATGGACTTCATCCACTCGGGGGCCGACTGGCGGCAGGCGATGAGACGCTCGGTGCGGAGGATGCCCGTGGCCGGGTCGACGGTGCGGGAGAGGGTGTCGACGGCGATGACGTGCTCCGACTTGTTGTTCCAGGGACCATACTTTTGCCAGTTGGCCGAGGAGACCTCGTCCCAGGAGTAGTTGAAGGTGACTGCGTTGGAGAAGACCTTCATTTTGTGTGTGTGTGGCGACACGAAGTCGGAAAGGAGGTGGTGATGGATTCGAATGTCGAGGAGAAACTCGAAAAGAAGGAGCTCAAGGAGAAAAGATGATTGCCTCAGGAATGGACAATGTTGACTTTTTGTTTCTCCTGCTCGGCTCTATTTTCTCTAGCTCGCGTTTGTATGGGTAAACGAGCTTTCCGGTCCAATTCGGTCTATCGTAAAAGAAAAAAAGTCGTCGATTGCTTTTAAAATCCTTTTTCCCGCTAGTGACAAAGAAAAAAAGACGATTAGATATTAAAAGCAAGTCTAAAAATTCGTCCGACGTCGATGGGTGGTGGTGAAGGGGATGGTGAGAGTCGAAAAGGTGTGTTCGGGGAAGAGGGTAGATTTTAAGAGGGAGAGTCACATAAGAAAAAAAAGGCGACGACTTCGGATGCGGGTTTTTCAGGGGAGCGGCGTTTTTTTGGGTGGCGCAAGAGGGCAATTTTTTTTCCAGTAGCATGTGCCTCGAACTGGTTTCAGTGGGCTCGCAGCGGCTCTAGAAGGTTGTAGCGGCTTTGTCCAGCGGCCCGAGCAAGTGTTTGCCCTGTAAATCAGGAGCATGAGCCAGAAAAAAAATTGATAAACGCCACGATCCACTAAACATGCCTATCGACCCCTCCCCATTGGCTACATCTCCTCAAAACTGGCCCGATGCGGCATAGTGTCTCACGCAGCTCGAGAATGGACCGGAGACGTCCAAGGTCAAGGAGCCAATGGAGCCAATGCGAGACACCCGCCAAAGAGGCAAACCTGGATGCAGCATTCTCTTCCCCGGAATGCCCGCAAATACGCTCGGAGATCTTGGAGAAAGCTACTTTGTTTTCGCCACGGTAAATCTTTAATCGACGCTAGAAAATGAAAAGAGCTTGCACATCCCTCGGCGAAGGCAGCACACCGATAAGCCCCGGACCAGCGGGTACCAGTAGACCCCTCGACGCTGCGACAGCACAGAAATGAGTGAGCCGCTTATGGCAATCTGACACTATATTACTCCTGCGGCCCCTACATCGGAGCTAATACAGTGGGATTGAAACCTCTCTTGAAAACTTTGAGTGCACTGCTGGAATCCGCGCCAAGCTTGAATCCATAGCCTCCAAATCCGCTAAAATCATGACTGCCACCAGCATGACAGCTTCTGCAAGAAATTGAAAAAGTTTAACCACACTCGGTACGGTACAGCCTGCTGTGACTCCCAAAATGGGCAACCCGAACCGGCACGAGCCACACTGCCTTGCAGCCATCTGATAACTCCACGTTTTGGCGGGTAGCCCTCGGCTTTAGCAAACCCTGCCAACGCATGCATGACCACACCAGTCTGCTGCTGTAACCCCAACTCCGTGCAAGCCATAATAAATTAATACCGCTCTCTTCAGTCGTCATCATTGACTCGATCAACGAAATTCACTCAGCGGTTGTGGTTGGCTTGATGCCATTCTACCCGCCCATGCCGTCTTCTCTCTATAAAGCCTACCCGGCACAGAACAAAGTTTCAGCTTTTCGGTTATTCCGGCCAGTACTCATTTCATTCGCTTAATATTCTGACCTCGAGTCCAAAAATGCGTGCAAATCAAACTTTTTCCTCAGCGGTCCATTCCTCTCGATTAGCCAAGACGAAGCGTACGATTTGCGGGCTCCCTATGAGGCTCTTTTAAGCTTTGTTGCACACACGATACACGTTCCGAGACATCCAGCAGATATGAATAGCCGTTTTATTTTTATCATCACATCAGCACGTAGTCATTTTTTCTTCCATATTCATGATACAGCCCATGTTTTTCATCCCTCCATTTTCTAGTAGTCCTCACCGCGGCTGATGACCTCCTTGACGGTAGGTCTAATAAGGATAGTCTGTAAAAGCCAAAAAAATTAGCAAGCTGCAAGCCATGTGTTATATCAGCCGAACGCTTTGTTACTCACATGTTCAAACTGGGCCGTGTAGGAGCCCTTCTTATCAACCAGCGGCGGGTACGCCTCGACAACACCAGCTCCAACAAGGTGATTCAACTACACATATCATTAGCATCTCTTTTCCACTCGCACAATTCACTGCAACATCTGCACTTACGCCCAAAAGATACTTGTCGTGGCCCATGCGGTCCAGATACCGTCTGCAAAACGGCAGCGTGCCGAAGCTCTTGTTGATGGCGTTGAGCAGCGTCTTGGCTGAGCTCAGACGCAGGTCGACGTGCCCGACGTCGGTGTTCTTGGCATAGTGCGAGACCTCGCCGTCGTCGCGCACGTAGCCGTTGCCGGTGCTGCCAAACGTCTCAATCGCAAACACGTCGCCCTCCTCCATCTTGGTCTGGTCGTTGCTCTTGACGATGGGCACCGACTTGGTGCCGTGGATGCTGTACGGCAGGATGTTGTGGCCCGTCAGGTTGCGGATGCTCTTGACGGGGTACGTCGTGCCGTCGATTTCCACCTCGTAGCTCTCCATCGTCTCCTGGATGACGGCGCCAATCTCGCCCACGCGCGCGTCGATGCCCGCCTCCCGGATGCCCGCGTTGGTGGCCGCCTTGACCGCCGCCAGCAGGTTGTCGTACTTGGGCTCAAACGCCATGGTAAAGGCCGAGTCCACGATGCGACCCTTGACGTGCACGCCGAAATCCACCTTCATCACGTCCGCCTGCTGCAGCACCATCTTGTTGCCCGCGTTGGGCGTGTAGTGAGCCGCGCAGTGGTTCAGCGACAGGCCGCACGGGAAGCCCATGCCCGCCACCATCGGGTCGCCCTCGGCGAGCCCGTCGTGACCCGTCAGCGCGCGCACGCTGTTCTCGATGCCCTCGGCAATCTCCGTCAGCGTCTGGCCCGGCTTGATCGACTTTTGCGCGTACTGGCGCACCTGTCGGTGGATCTCGGCCGCCTCGCGGTAGTCGGTCACAAAGTCGCTGTTGAGGTTGTCCAGGTGGCGCTTCTCCTCGTCCGTCGTGCGGTAGCGGTTCTCGTCCGTGTACTCGACCTCCTCGCCCTTGGGGTAGCTGCCGTTTGGGAACAGCTGGCTCAGCTTGACCGTCGGCGGCTCCGTCTGGCTTGTGGGGCTCTTCTTCTTCTTTCTCGGCTTTCTCTTCTTCTTCTTCTTGGCGGCCCCCGTGCCCGCGTCGGCGCCGTTGGCAGGCTCCTCGTCGGAGTCATCGCCGTCCTCTTCGTCGTGGGCGGCGGGCTTGCCGTTGGACTTGTCGTCGGCCACTGTTCAGAACTCGAGTTAGAGCTGGCTGCTCTGCAGCGTAGCGAATGGCATTCGTTCAACACAAATCGTACCTTTAAGCTCCTTGAGAGCTTCCTCTGCTTGCGCGGCCATCTTTACCTGGTCGTGTGATGTCGGCGCTTCTTGCGTGAGGAGGGAAAAAAAAATTGGTTCCCGATTCAAACCGCCGCCGAAAATTTACCCCGCCCGGCCCCGATGCTACCGATATGACGTGTGGGGTGTGCACCGCTGTAGATTCTAAAAGCAAGCAGTATTATCGCTCAATATCATTGGTCGAAAAAAATTCATAAAAAGCTTTTACAATCTAAAATACTTGATTTGTTGCGCTTTTGCTGCGTTCATAGTCCAGCGCAGGTGGTGCGTGGGGCACGAATCCGCGGGGCAGCTTGTCCGTCTGTACACTTGTTTCCGGCAACAACCCTGCCAATCATTCCGCCTCCAAGATGCCCAAAATGGAGGAACAAGTACAGAGACTCGTCGACAAGCTATGGAAAAAATACCAAGCCACACCGGCAGACAAGCGCCTCTGTAAGACAACCATTGTCTTTTGTGAAACCTTCTAACCTCGGATCGCAGTAATCGGCGTCGCTGGTATCCCCGGCTCAGGTATGCTTTCAACGAACGATTACAGAATCGGCTCAACTAACCTTGAGCAGGGAAAACTACATTTTCCAAGGTCATTACTGCTCGCCTTAATGACCTCGCCGCCAAGCAGAATCCCAGCTCTCCTGCCCCAGCCGCCTTTCTTCCCATGGATGGCTTCCACTATCCGCGCAGCTATCTCTCCGCCCAGGCCGACGCCGCTCTGTACCACGCTCGCCGAGGCGCCTCCTTCACCTTTGACGCACCCCAATTCCTGAACCTCGTAACAAAGCTGCGCAACAACCCGCTGGACCAAGACATCACGGCGCCATCGTTTGACCACGCAGTCAAGGACCCCAAGGAGGACGACATTGTCATCGCCCCGACGCAGCGCATTGTGGTCGTGGAGGGCAACTACGTGGCGCTCAACGCTGATGTATGGCGCGAAGCAGCTGCGTTCTTTGACGAGCTTTGGTTCGTCGAGGTGGACTTTGACCGAGCGAGGGAGAGGCTGGGGCCGCGGCATGTCAAGGCTGGAATCGTGACCACGTTGGAAGATGGATACAAACGCGCGGATGAGAATGATCTCGTCAACGGCAAAGAGATTGTCGACAACAAGATGCCGATTGATGAAGTTATTCTTAGCACTGAGGACGAGCAATGGGCCCCGGTAGCCTAAGCAGGTTCGTTGGCAGCTGTCATGTATAGGAGGGATATCACAGTATATTAATATCAAAAAGCCAAGGAGAAAAAGACATGAAAACACTACGCTATTTCCGTGTAACATGCGGGTATGATGCATCAAATTACGCCTTGTCTGCCTCTGCCTTTTGCGCAGCTGCCAACTCGTTCATTTTGTTCGCCATGGACAGTCCGGTGCCCTTTCGGGTCTGGATTGTCTTTTCCCACAGCGCCGCATCTTTGATCGGTTGGCCGTGGCCGTCCAGGCCTAGCAGCTCCATGATCTCGGGAATCTCGGCATGATCGCGCGTGCTGCGCATGCGGTGGCACCACGTAATCTTCTTCTCCTCGATGTGGCTCTTGCCGTCGCCTTGGCCGGGACGCTGCTCAAAGGCATCCATGATGGCGGCGCCGCCTTGGCCGTCCATGGGCGTCGTCACGGGCGTCACGAGATCCAGAGGCTCAAACAGGAATTCGCCTCCGACCTGGCGCTGATCGCCAGACTTGAGCGCGAGACCGCGAGGAAGCTGTCTCAGCCCCTGGCTGACGCCCGTCCACAAGCCCTTGAGGAAGCTCATCTTCATGTAAGCGGGCTTTTCGCCGAGAGCGAGCGTCTTGACCATGCCGAGGGCGTCGAAGAGGGCGCTCTTTGGATCGGTATACAAAGGGTAGGGACACTGGGTAGCCTCGATGTACATATCCATCAGTTGAGGGTCGCCGCAGCCGATTATGACAATCGAGGTGCTGACGGGGAGACCGAGAAGAGCTTCGCTAGATATCGACTCGGCAAGGGCACGAATGTATTCTTGACAGTTCTACCCCAGATTAGCTTTAGTAGAGACAATAGAATGGCACGCGATGCAGGATACTTACGCCGCAGAAAAAGTGGCGAATAAAGATTACCAACACTCGTCGGGCGCCGTTGGGGCTGTTGTAGAGGCTCTTGAAGGTGTGCGACTTGCCATGCTTGTCGAGCACGACGTAGTCGGCCACCTTGGCGAGTGTGGCATCGGAGGGAATCTCATCGTTTGTCGTAATCTGCCCGTCAAAGTCCTTGGGCTTGCTGCTGTCAAGGTCGATGCTCGTCGGGGGCGTCGCCTTTGGAGGGGTACTATCGGCCTGCGCTGGCGGGGCGGCGGCGGGAGCTACAGTGGCAGCTTCAGGTGAGACAGCAGCCGAGTCAATCTTGGTATCGGCCATGTTGCACGAGGTTCGGTATCACCAAAGCTGCTATCAACGTCCTTGAGAAAGAGTGATGGGGGAAAAAAATTTCTGGATGAGACGAAAGCCAAAGGGGGGCCAGCAATAGATATAAAAAAATTACTGGTAACAACTGAAAAAAGAGCAGTACGGCAACTGAAGCTGCCGGCGCGCCAACTCCAAACAAGTCAAGTATGCCGGCGCTAGTGGGGGTTCACCTGCGACGGCCTTGTCGCACTTTGGTATTTCAGCTCTACAACGGTCGCCCAACGCGCCCAGCAAGGCTCTATCTTCTACCTCAATAGGCTCTATTAATCAATGTCATAAACCCAGGCCACGTATGCCTTAATTCGAGGCTCTTCGAGGCTATGAAAGAGCTGCGCAGAGGATAAATACAAGGCTATTTCGACTCAATCTTAGTGTTCAATTCCTCTTATTGAGCTTGTACTTAGGACCAGTTGATGACCACCTTGATACCTTGACAAGTATCCTTTTGCTCCACATGCCTGCATGTACAGCAGCCTTCAGTGGCGTGCACGGGCCGCTGCAAGACAGCTTTAGAACCAGGGAAAAGACGTTGTTTCGCCGTCTCCAGGGGCTGAAGCAGCAGGGCCATCGAGGGCTGAAGCAGCGCGTTTCCAAGGCACACAGCCTCATAGGTGTGGCGCGTGGCGCAGACAACGGTAGCCAGCCACGCACTTCCTTGGTCTATGGTTGCGATAAAGCCTAGCTCGCCAAGAAGGACATACGAGGAGCAGTTTGTTTGTTAGGTCTTCAGATTTGTTTTTTTAACGGCCACAAGCGAAGTACCACAATCTGCGCATCTTCGTGCTCACCAAAGTAGAGAGCTTCCCCGCTTATGTGGTGTGAATATTTTGAATTTAGCTGGTCTTTGTTCCGTCACACAAGCCAACAAAAGTAACAGTCGCTTCTATTGTTCAAGAAATTCTCAATTGGCAAACCATCGCACGTATAGGTAGCGCACTCACATCATATGCTTTGGTCAGTCAGTCATGTGACGGCGGCGGCAAGGGCTGCCTTTTGACTGGTCAGCGCAGCTCAGCCGCCATCAGGCAGCCACCGAGGCCTCGCTGAGGTTGAAGAAAACAACTCCCTTCCGAGTCCATAAATGAAACGAGCGGAGATCGACGCAGAGATAAACACGAAGAGAAATGAGTGGAGAAGAAAATAACATAGCGGAAGCTAACAAGAAAGGGCCCGCGACTATTTTTCGTCGAGCAGCGAGCCTCTTTAAACCGAGAGATACTGCGAGGGAGAGCAAGAGTGCCAACAGTACCCCAACAACCGGAATTGCTTCTTCAAAGGCTGAGCAGCATGGTAGTTTGACAACACATGCAAAGTCAGCTTCCACAGACCTGAGGAACATGAACCCCTCGCCACCTCAAGTGTCCGAAAGGCTATCGTCGCATGGCCTCGTCGAAATCGTTAGCCAGTCGTCGGACAGCTCATGCGCTGTTGATATTATTGCTATTCATGGTCTCAATGGCCACCTAGAGAAGACGTGGACAAGCAAGAGGTCTGGGCTGAATTGGCTCAAAGACAGCTCATGCCTTCCGAATGACATCGGAAATGCTCGAGTCTTTTCCTTCGGGTACAACGCAGCTTCATACTTCTGTCGTGCCAATCCTGATGTCTGCGATTTTGCCTCCGAGTTGCTAGCAAGCATTCAAAGCAGCAGAAGAAGCTTGATTGAGAGACAAAGACCGATAATTTTCCTTTGCCACAGCCTCGGTGGCTTGGTATTTAAGCAGGTATGGTATCTTCGCGTTTTATTTTCCACTACTCACTGACGACGTAATCAAGGCCATGATTCGAGCGCATGAACAGACTGGCTTCTACTCCTCACTGTTGTCGAATGTGAGGGGCGTGGTTTTCTTTGCCACTCCTCATAGAGGATCCGACCTAGCCTATTGGGACTCATTAGTCGGTCGTCTCATTAGTGCTGCCACACTCAGCTATACCAAAAACGCGCATCTGTCGAGAACTTTGCGTGTAGATTCAGATCGTCTCAAGCACATATCAGACGCTTTTGCCTACCGTGGATGGACTTTCCAGATTCGAAGTTTCTATGAAACAGAATTTATGCCTGGGCTAAACTGTCGCGTGAGTTCGAACCAGCGCTTTGATGTCCTCCCCATTGATTTATTCGTTCATCTAGGTCGTGGATAAAGACTCCGCCATTCTAGGGTGGGGAAATGAACTTGACATTGCATCACCGGCCAACCATTCAGAAATTTGCAAATTCGATTCGCCCGATGAATCCCGGTACCGCATTGTTATTAGCATCATATCAGACATGGTTGCTTCGCTGAGTTCTGGTGGTCTTCCACGTGAGTCTTTTAACAGTATCTAATGTGAGTCAAATAGAGCTGAAATGGAAGTGGTAGAATTTACTGAAAAAGAAAGAAGGCTTCTGGGCAGCCTGAACTCGGATTTTGAACTGCAACTGGATCAAGTAGATAATCCAGCACCTGGAAGCTGCGAGTGGATTTTGAGCCATCGAGCATGGAAACAGTGGCAAAAGCTGCAATCCTCTTCTTTGCTTTGGATTAGCTCGAATGCAGGATGTGGAAAGTCTGTTATGGCCAAATTCTTGGTAGAGCACTTTCGAACGGCACAGAATGTGAGACGTTTCCGGAATTTTGGCTACTTTTTTTTTATGGAGGGCATAAGTGGCCAGGATAATGCGGCATCAGCGTTATCAGCACTTCTCTATCAGCTTTTTTTCTCACAGCGAGAATTAATGGAGAAATTGTCGATAATGAACGATGCAATCGATCGATCGAGGGTCATGTCTGTCTCACGTCTATGGCCGATTGTCTCCGATGCTATCTCAGATGACAACACCAAAGATATACTTTGGGTTCTCGATGGCCTTGATGAATGTGAAAGCACCTCTTTAAAAACATTTCTCGACAAGGTTGCTGGCTTCCTGAAAGCGCATAATTCAGGGAAGGATGGAGAGCGCAACAAGGCCTGTTTAAAGATCATCTTGCTTAGTCGTCCAAGCAGCTTGATACAGGGAGCACTGCGTCTTCATTTAGATGGAGGGCCTTCGGATCATAGCTCCAGCTACAAAATAAGGCTTGCCATGGAAGATGAAAACGCGGCACTCCTTGGTGATATTGTTCGTTTTGCGCGCTGGAAAATCGACGAACTAGCTTGCACCTCCGCGCTCCCGGCCCACGCATTGGAGCGTTTGCGAGAACGCTTGGTTATCGGTGCTGATTTCACCTTTTTATGGATATCCTTGGTTATCAAAGTAATTGAGGATGCGATCCTGAATGGGATTTCAATCCAGTCCCTGGAAGCGATCCTCGAAACCAATCGTCTTGATGATGTGTATCAGCATCTGTTGGAGAGGCCGTGTCGATCGCTTCCGTCGAAAACAAGAAGACTTTTATCCATACTTTTGGTATCACCTCAGCCACCCACAATTGACGAGATGTGTGTGGCCATTGAAGTAGACACACACTACGAAGTTATCCCTCGCAAAAAAGACACTCTTACCAAGAATAACAAGGCTACCGTAAAGCTCCCGAATAAACGTGGCCCGAAGAGTTGGCGTGCATTTGATACCGAGCGGCGTATGAAACCACTTCGATCTCTGAAAGATATTGATGAGCAGCTACATAAGCCTTTCGATAACCATGTTCGACAGTTATGTGGCCATTTCGTCCGAATCCGATCTCAGAGGCTCTATCTGGTGCATCAGACGGCTAGGGATTTTCTGATGAAAGCCTCATTCAGTTTGGGACACACAATACTACCAAGGCAAGATGCTAAAGCCCTACCCCTGCCCCAGCCAAGCCATACGGCGGAGGATGACAGCAGGGTTTGGCAGCCAATCAAACTGAACGATGCGATACAAACGGCTCTTAAGATCTGTGTCACATTTATCGAAATATTCTCGCTCGAAACATATGGCATGGAGGAAAATGGTTCTGGGGAAAACAGCAAGACATGTCTTACTCGGTGCTTCATGAAATACGCAGCTCTGAATTGGATCTCATTTTATCGACCTGTACGAAAGTCTCTCAATTTTCAGTATGACGAAATGCTGCAGCCTGGAACACCTGTCTTCGAGAGCTGGGCCAAATTTCATGATTCTTGGTCCAGTACGCATCACCAGGAGCAAGATACACCAGGTGCCATCTGGATTGCAGGCAAACAAAGGGATACATTTGAGAAGAACGAGGACGGCACCATTGCGGATTCTGACATAACTAAGCTTTCACAGCTTCACGGCCGATTCGCAAAAATTGACAATTGGTTGCGAGGTACATGGTATTGTACATCGAATTCTCCAACTGTTGAGCTGCGGGCCAAACAGGTCTCATTTCGGCACACACTGTGGTCGCATCATAGCTTCCAATCACTCTACTCATATTTTAATGAAGGCTGGCGCTATAACATAGGATCCCGACAAGAATTCGCAGAGGTCGAAAAGCTCCTCACAGTCTTTGAAACGACAAAAGCTTCTCTCATCCAAAAAGATAATGATCTTCAACTGATCGGTGTTGATCCTCGCGAATGTAATAGTATAGCACCGTTTACCAAGCTGCTCCGAGCTAGCAACACAGGGCCAGTGAAAGAACGACGGCTTCTGGAATCACTTCTTCACTTTGACCTATTTGACCCAAAGGAGAGTGTCAATGACGATTTTTTGTGTGGCTATGGCGAATCCAGGGAAAGGGCAGAGGCAAGAGAACGCTCTCAACAAGAAGATCGTGAGAGTGGTTCGAGGCTTGCATCTTACAAGACTGAGGATGCAATGCCCGATTGGATTAAACACTACATCCGCCAGCGAAGCGAACAAGGCCGCGGAACTCCTGGGGTTAACCTCCCTGAACAATCAAATCCTGAAAACAAGACGTTCGACGACAGCATGGCAATACTTTTGAGATCATCTAAAAAGCCCATCGAGATTTTCACGCTCAGAAAATAGCACAGGTAGGGCAGGTATACCGCAGCACGGCGAGCAATTGTGGTAGAAGAGTAGCAAGCGGACTGCGCGATTTCATTGCCATGGATTATTAGACACTAGCGATGAGTTGGGGTTGTTTGCAGATCTTGTGTTAAGCAATAACCAGAATTACCTTGCAGGCGGCCACAGGCATTCAGTAGTATGTTACGGATGCTGTGGCTGACATGACTCGGTTCTCTGACAAGATCAGCCGGCAACGGACTGGGTCCCTAGGCTACAGGACTTCACAGATATAATCTGCACTGAAAGTGCCAAATATGTTGTTGATCGTTGCAGTCTATTAGAAGCTCGTCATTGCCTTGAGCAGGTGTGTGTCGTATTTTGGGCCCGAATGGCGGTCGGCCCTAATGGGTTTGCCGAATCTTTCCCATTGTCGCTCTAGCTATACTTATTGTATTCAAATTAGCGGGTTCTATTGGTGAAGAGCGCCGACGCTATTTCCTTGTCCTTAGATTGGACCGTTCGGCAGTTACTATTGCGGGCTATCTTTTAGGCTCCGCGTCGCGGGGCTCTTGCTTGTACTTGTTCTGCTATTATGAAAGGCAGCATAGAGACCATCTTTCTAGCACTTTGCCAAACACTACAGAACTTCTCAAGGACGCAAGTGACCGAAAAGCAACAAAAAGCAATGAAAAATGGTCTTTTTTATGCAGCGTCTTGGGTGTTTTTGCATTAATTGGGGAAATAGATGCGCCTTGTGGTTGCAGCTGCTTGTAGTCTTCAGTATTGTTCCTCACAGCTGAGAGCCAAAGGGCAAACTCCGGGGTGTTTTTGGGGGCTGGTCCGCGGGTCTGTGCATAGGCGTGCCGGCTCTGCTAGAAGAAACTTGGGGAAGCGACACACTAATTTGCCCTGAATATTATGCATGATATTCCATAATACGATGAAGAGTTATTCATGCACGTAGCCCGGGGGAAGAGAATCAAGGTACAGGGCCTTAAGTGTTGACCAGACATCACAAGCTCCGCTCGTCAATCACTCCGTCGAATGCAGCCCTATCTATACTACGCGGATACTCCTCCTACCGCTTGTCCCGAAGACGCCAGGTGTTTAGTCTGTTCTTTGGCTTCCACATTAATCGGCGCGGGTCCTTGAAAACGTCCGACTTTAGAACAGGGGGTCACATGTAAACGGGGACGGACATGCCAAATGAGCTCCCCGCATAGCCAAACCAACGGTAGATCCAGATAAAGGAGCCCAAAAACTTTAAAAAATTACCCCTCCAAACAAGCGTTCGTAATGGCAACCGTAGCCTAAGCCGGTAGGCAACCGAAAACTTCGTCATGGCGCTCCTCCGCCGAACCCTCGACGGAGTCCGCTCCTTTGCTGGGCCGAGGCTGCTCCGCCTCCCCGATCGGGCGCTAACTAATAAAGTGGCAGATGGCTCGACCGGCTTCCCCGTCTCACACATGCAGGCTTATTCTCAACAAAAAAAAATCATTCCAAGCTAGATCACCGAGTGAAGAACATATTCCAAGTATCAGCGCAAAACTGCTGCGCAAGTGCATGCGACACGTGCGAGAAGTCGAAAATACAATATATGATGCCCGGATCCTCGAGCAACCCTACAGCCACTCCGCTGGAGCTGCATATCAGGCGGGACTCTAGGCCTACGGAGTCAACCGACATTGAGCGGCTGCTGTCGTCGTCATTCTACCCCGGCGCCGGCTCGAATTATAATCACCACACTGGCCTAGTACGACATAACCTTTTGATATTCTCGCACGCATCGCCGTGGCTAACTGTTGACCGCAGTCCCCGCCCTACAGCACAGTCTTCGTGGACGACGACAATGGCGACTCCCCGGAGCAGCAGCGGGCAGACAGCTCGCAGTCCCCGCAGAGCAATAAACCAGCAAAGAATAAGAAAAAGGCACCAACACAAAGCAAACCCACAGGCACAAAACGAAAGTCGGACGCTGCCGACAACGAAGGACCTGGCGAGGTAAGCGGGCGACGCCGGTCGCTGGCAAACACCTCCATCTAACAATATCATAGCGCCGCCGAAAGCAAATCCGCGAAGCCCAGCGCGCATACCGACAACGAAAGATATCACAAACGGCCTACCTCGAGGAGCGTGTCAAGCAGCTCGAAGGCGCCATCGAAAACATGAGCTCCGTCGTGCTCTCCTTCAGCGAAGAGCTCATCGGCTCCAACATCCTGTCCTGCCAGAGCGATCTCACGAACCGCCTCCGCGACGCTCTCGCCACGTGCCTCTCGCTCGTCCGCGAAACCGGCAGCACCGCGCTGGAAGAAGAAGAGTCCTCCGACGAGGGCGAACCGAACCCTGCGCGCAGCCTCGCCGTCGTGCGGTCGTCACCGTCGATCCCGCCCACAGTGCCCAACAAGCCGCCCGGCATCAAAAACATATTTGGCAACAAGCCCTATCCGGACATGAACACGAGCATGACCGTCGCCGCCTTCATGGACATGGTCACTACCTCGGCCGTCTACTACGGCTACCTCGCCCTCGCCGACCCCACGCTGTCCACCACCCGCCTCTACCGCCACTTTGGCCTCCCGCTGCAGCTCATGGACCGCGACAAGCTGCTGTCGTACTTTTCAGCGCTCTTCCAGACGCGCCTCTCGCGTGAGCAGGCCAGCGGCGGCTTCCCCAACAAGCCCGGCATGCCCTTCTTCAGCATCGGCGGTGCGGGCACCCACTACTCGCCCGTGCTGGCCGGCGGCGCGGCGTCGACGTCCTCGCCCACGGCGCCGCTGTCGCTGCCGTGGGCGAACACGGCCGATCAGTGCTCTACGTGGTCGGTGCGGAATAACTCCTGGACGGTGCGCATGGACACGTCCAACGTGCCGGAGAATATTCAGGACCGCTTCGAAGGCGACTGGTTCGACATGCAGGATCTGGAGCTCTATCTGATTGAGAGGGGCGTCAGCCTGCGGATGAAGCCAAATAAAGAGTCGCACGGTGATATAAATGTTCCCTTATTCTTGAGGGGTAAGTATTGCGCACGATAAGAATGCTCTCATTGTTCGCCGCTGACTCGTTTGCAGGCCTCATGCTGAATACGACGTGTCTGGGCCAGTCCCCAGGTTTCCGGCGTCGCGACGTCGAGATAGCACTCCAAGCTGCCCAGTGTGGGCCGCAGGCTTAGTTCTGCCTCGAAAGCTGCACAGGAAATGTACTTTTAGTGTTATAATGATATGGTGCTACGTTAATGAATTACGCGTTGTTCACATCACTTTCGCCAACCACCACCATTTGACCACCGCCACCCGTCGTTTGCACTTGGCGTGTTGTGAGTTTTCTGCCAGCAGCCAGGGAATTATCACCCTTTCACCCAACACATACATTTACAGAATCATTCATTTTGTCCCTGAAACTCTTTACACTCCATCAAGACGGCCGTCGCCGTCTTGCCCTCTACGCCTCACCGACCATCCCATCACTCGACGCCTCTTTTCGGTTCAATAGAACGAATTCCGACAGAAATCTTGCTACAGATTACAGACTATTGCACATCGTATCGCGATTGAGCTGCTTTAGTTGTGACATGCCGCTCTATGCAGTCTAAATTGGAATGAGAGCTCTATCGGAGGGACTATCAAAAAATGCGGGATGATGACGATTGCCTGCTTGTCACATTCCAATACGAGCGTCATGGGGCTGCAACACTGGAGAAATGGTTGCAACATGTTCCTCGTCCAGAAGACACTGAAGAACGGCGCTAATGGATCACTTGTTCGAGTAATGCTGTCTTGACGGCTGTCAGGAATCGAGACAAGCGTGTACCGGGCTTGCTACTGTACCATGGGGCTCCATTTGAGCATCCCGGAGACAAGCACTCACCACTTATTTCTGCCATTTTGCTCGCCCTCTATGGTGGACACGCCGACTTGACAAAAATGCTGCTTGAGGCCGGTTATGATGCCCGCAATACCGAGAATTGGCTCCCCTTAAGTCAGGCTTGTACACTGCGCAACGAAGCAACTGAATTTGTTGGCATGATGCTCGACCGCGGAGCCGACCCTTTCGGCAATAGCGGATGGATGTGATCAGGGCAAGGTTTCTTCGCACCCACTATAGCAGCGCGCCAGGGATCGGCCGAAATGCTTCGACTGTTTGCAGCTCACGGTTCTGACCTCGGCAGTGATTCTCATTACACGGTAGGAACTTTACCGGTCACTGGAGTAGCCAGGAGTCTCGACGGGTATCGGGGCAGACCTGATGCGCTTGAGTATCTCCTTAGCAGGGCTTCTACCCTCCTTGGCTTACGACATTGGGTCAGGAGCTATTAGCCTCCATTCGTGAATCTGCGGGACCGAGGGCGACGGAACTCTTCAGACTGTATGCAGATCTTCCTGAGAACACAGCTGCGGAGAAATTGGGTTAGCTTTAATTAAATGGCCTTTGGCCACTGCTCCTTTCATGACTTGTTACAGGAACATGTTTCGATTTTTTTTTTTTTTTTTTTTTTTTTGGAATGAGCACTGCCTGCGATCGGAAGCTAGTGAATGATGACCCTTACGCTGCGTTTCCCTTCGGCCTCTACCCGGGCAGCAAACGCTCACTTTTCAGCCACAAATTGATACTGCAAACGCGCATATGCTTTTTCTCTCTTCCTCTTCTCCTTTTCTTCGAGACAAGCGAGAAGGCTCTCTGGTGCTTCACTCTTCGCATCATCCCGCTGCTTCTCATCTTTCCTACCGAACCGTCTTTCCAAGCTACCCAACACTCTCTCCCGAGCGAGATGCAGAAGCTGCCAGCAGAAACTCTGCTCCAAATCGCGGGCCTCTGCAGCTCACGCCGCGATTTAGCTGCTCTTGTTGCAACATGTCGTCACTTGTACTTCAACCTTGACGCGGTACCCTACAAGCAAGAATTTTACGCGATATGCGTCAACTATTTCGGGGAAAGACCTGCGATCTGTACAGCAGCAAGAAACCCCGAATGCATAGGAGCTCTGGAGAAATGGCTGGCATATATCTCTTCTCGACATTCAGGAAGCGCTGATATCGAACGCAAGAATCTGCATTTAGGGGCAGCTCTCGAGGAGGCAGCAACTACTGGCAACAAGGCCGCCTTGGCCGCGCTACTTGACAACGGCGCCCCAAAGAACGGCCAAGGTTCTTGATTTAATAGTCCTCTTACGATATCTATTGAGCGAGGCCACTTTCACTTGTTTAAGCTGTTTCTCAAAGCCGGTTGCGACGTCTTACACAAAGACCCGCGACGTTCTGCGCTCCTCGCTGCGTGTCGTCAAGGCGACAGCGCCACTGAGATTGTCGAAATGATACTTAATCGTGAATTCAGCGGCTATGGTTATATGAACATGTACAGGGCCGAAGAAACTGCAGTTGAAAATCTATCGTTGATTCAGGAGGCAGCTGCTGTAGGATCAGTCAGATTGCTGCGGTTGTTCCAAGATCGCGGGCATAACCTTTGCAGCCCGTATACCACGATTGCCTCTTATTTACCTATGTGTCGCGCTATCTTACGCCGTCACTACGTAACGCTTGATTTTCTTCTCCGAGAGGGCCTGTACCCCCAGTGGGAATCTCGACTGGGTATGGATTTACTCACGCAACTTGGTTGTTCGGCTACTGTGAAGTCGATGTCGCTGTTCCTAGCGTACACGCGTATTTCTGTGAATACGCATCATGGCCAAGGTGGTTCCGTCTTCTCAAATGTTCTTCGGCACAGAGAGAATCCGAAAGTGGTACAATTTCTCATTTCCAAAGGCGCTAATGTCAATCAGCCTGATGAGGAAGGGACTTCAGCGCTGACGGCCGTCATCCTTCGACGCAAGATCCACACGTCGAAATGGATTGATCTCCTCATTGAAGCTGGAGTAGACATCAATCAGTGCTTTAAGACAATTGGAAGGGCCATTCTACATTGTACTATCCGTCGTCTGCCATTACTGATCAAGGCAGGTGTCATAATGTCAATGCGAGGGCCACAGGGCATGACACCACTTATGGTGGCCTCACAGAGCCAAGGAGGAAACAAGTATGCCAAAATGATACTAGAAAGCGGCGTTGATGATGTTGACGCCCGAAACAATGATCAAGAATCAGCGCTGAAAATCGCTGTTACCCAGGGTGAGGCGAAAACGGTACAGCTTCTTCTTGAGTACGGTGCCGATCCCAATCAATTTGAGGCATCGGGAGCATCACTACTTTCATTGGCTGCCCAATGTCGGAATCCGAAACGGCTGTTTTTACTCATCAACGCAGGCGCTGATGTGAATGTTCTCGACCAAAATGACGAGGGGAAATCACCTCTCATCCACGCTGTCATCCACGGAAGGCGCCTCTGTGCCCAGCTTCTATTAGAGTATGGTGCGACGATCGAATTACGCGACAAGAACGGCAACGCAGTTCAAGACTACTTGACGAGACACACGCCCTCTGCGGCCATTAGACGGGCTTTTAAGAAGCAGCGAGGAATCCGCCGCTAGAGCCTGGTCGCTGCCGCCCTCGGGTTGCACGATAACCTATTCACATTGCTTGTCAGAAGAACTGTTGGAGGAGACGCCTGTTTTGCGCAAATTTGGTCGCCATTGCATGAGTTTGATTTTTATGAGCCGAGAAGACAGCACAATATTGTTGTTGATGGTGTCGCCTGAGCAGTTTTGTGCGTTTTAGTAATGACCTGGCGCAAGGGATTTTGATGCTGCGTAGCTAGCTATTTACACTTGAATGAATGATTCGGACACTTCCTACACCATGATTTGCTTGCATGCTAAAAAATAATAGCCCACCCTTAAAAAGAGTGAAGACTGATTGTTAGATTAACCCTGCGTAGCTTATTGGCCGATGGCAGTGTTTCACCTATGCTACATAACAGTCATACCAGAGCATTTACTTACCCCCTTCCGTACTCCAAAATATCTGCAGTCTTGTCTCTGAGGGACGAGTCCCTATGCAACGTTTCAAAGTCAAAGATGCCATTTCCAGCGTGCTTGCAACGCCGACGTGCTGGGTTCGTAGGCTCAACTTAAAAGACTCTGGAGTGTTTTCTATATACGATTGGTAAGTTCACTTCTCACTTTATTCTTGACGCATTACACGTATCAAATTATGTCCCTTCCTCCCACACAGTGCCAGTGCGACGAGTGCGTTGACAACGAGGCTGCGACAGTGAGTGGAGATGGGACCCTGGCGCAGATTACTTCGTCGTTTATTACCATGCATATCTCATCTGATGTTGCTGTTTGTTATAACCAAGTACATCGCGAAGGAAGAACTGCCGCGCAATTATCAGGAGATTGGCCTTGTAAATTGGCAACAATCTGCCATTTTTATTCTTTCTATTTTATGATGGAAAAACAATATGAAATCTCCTCTGCGATGGTTATGTGTACCATATTGCTGGTGGGTTAATGAGCACTTCATTTGATGGTGGCGTCTTCGCATATGCAGGAGCCGACGCAAAGCGGCGGCCTGCGTGCGCTTCAAGTTGGGTTTCAGGCAGCGCATGGCTGAACAGTCTCTCATCTCATTCATATACTTCCAAATTTCTCGTGAAAAATACCAAGGCATTCTACCAGACACATTCTCCAACCATTCTACTATCTCCCAGTCCTCAATCATTCTACTATATTCTCTTCTACTACTCTTCCAAGCCAAGCCATTATGACCGTCACTCTCAGTTCGGATGTGCTTCAAGAACTGAACTCCCCAGAGGCCCAGAAACTTCATGGTCTTACAAAAGAATTGATTCGCATTGGCGTTGGCACGATTGTCGACCTGCCACAGATTGTCGTGTTCGGTGGCCAGAATGCAGGCAAATCGTCCGTTTTGGAAGCCATATCCCATATTCGGTTTCCCATTGATTCTGGCTTATGCACGCGTTTTGCGACGGAGCTCGAGCTCAAGCATGCTCTGGAGCCGCGAATTCGCGCCAGCGTGAAATTCGCGGATAACAGGCAGACCAAGACGCTTAGCTACGATGGTTTTCATGAGAACGATTTACCCGACATTGTGAGAAAAGCAAAGGAAGAAATGGGAATTTCGGGCTCTGAGAAAAGTTTTACGAAAGACATTTTGAGGCTGGATATTGAAGGCCCATCAATGTACCCTTTGCAGCTGGTCGACCTCCCGGGTGTCTTCGAGGTGGCTTCTGCAGATCAAACTGAAGAAGATATCCACACAGTTGAGGAGTTGGTGAACAGCTACTTGAATCCAAAGAACAGCATTGTCATGATGGTCATCGCGGCTGAAACTGATTACCATAACCAGTTGACTCTGAAAAAGTTGAAGAAATTTGATGACGCAGGTGGCCGCACGATTGGAATCATCACCAAGCCAGACAAGGCAATGTCAGACGAAATTCGGAAGCCGTACATCGACTTGGCTTTAAATCAGCAGATCCAATTCAAGCTTAGATTAGGCTGGCATGTCATGCGCAACCGAGACACCAAGGATGAACCCGACGATTTCGCTGCTCGTGATGCAGCAGAAGCCAAGTTTTTCGCAGATTCGAGCTGGGCAACAATTCCTCGCGGCAACCGTGGGGTTAATGCACTTCGTGTAAGACTCAGCAGGATTCAATTCGACCACCTGCGTCACAGCATTCCCACCCTGGTTCAGGAGATGAGGACGAAGCTCGTTGAACGGAAGGAGGAGCTGGAGAGGCTAGGCCCAGCGCGGTCGACGCTCAGTGATATGCGCAACTTTCTCAATAGGAAAGCAGACTCTTTCCAGCAACTGGCTAAGGCGGCTGTAGAAGGCCGCTATCACGAGGCCTTTTTCCGTCGCTCGCCCGACCAATATAAGCTTCGTGCTCAGCTTCGAAACTTTAGTGCCGCGTTTGAATATACTCTGCGCGCGAAGGGCGCGGATCGCATTATTGTTAAGGGTGGAAAAGACCTCGAGTACAAGGGAAATAACGTTGCATCTGAAGAATCCGAGGACGAGTTCGAGTTGCCAGATTACCTGGAAGACTTTTTGGAGGAAAACCCGTACCAATTCGCTGATCCAATGCAATGCACCTTCGCCGAGCTAAGTGAGGAATTGAACAAGGAAGCGGCCAAAACACGTGGTCTGGAGTTCCCTGGCTCCACGAATGATAATCTTGCTCTACGCCTTTTCCAGAAACAGTCCCATAAGTGGCAATGCATTGCTCAGCACCACATTGACTTGGTTACCGCTAGTGCTAGAGTCTTTGTGGAAAAAGCCATCGAGTTTATCGTCGGACCGGCAGACACCAATTGCGCAACGGACTCCATACTGCGTATCATTGTGGACGAATTTTTCGAAGATCGTGAGCGCACTCTGAAAGATAAATTGGAGGAGTTTATTCGACCCTATCGTGAAGCGTACGCATTGCCCATCGACCGAGACTTTGTACGACTTAAAGCGACCAAGTCTGCCGCGCGTCACAGCAGGCAGAATAGTGATTTTGCCCCGGATGATGTTGTTAACGTTATGGAAACGTATTATGAAGTACGCGAAATCTCTTGGAAGAGCCCTCCGAAACCGTGGTGTGCTATCATACTAACATGGTATTAGCTTTCGCGCCGAACATTCGCTGACAACATCATCAACCTCACCGTAGAAAGCTGCCTGGTGCGGCACATACAATTCATATTTACACCGACAGGTGTTGGAGAGATGGGCGACGACAGAGTGAAAGAACTCGCTGAAGAGTCCGATGAGGTCAGAGCTCGTAGGGACGACTTGGCAGTGGACATAGCAAAATTGGCGGAAGCCCTGAAGTATTGCAACAAGTACAGGCCGCGAAGATCGCCTGGTGGGTACAGCTAACCGTTCCTTCTTCGCTTTTCCGTGGCTAACCTCAACTTCTTCTAGGCAACTCTCAAAAGAACACGACAACGAGAAGCACGTCAGCTCCCCCACAAACCACAGATAAATCCAGTGTGAAGGATTCCGGCGCAAACGCCACTGTTCTTTCGCAAGTTCCTAATACCTACAGTGGCATCTGTTCTTCGACTGGCCTAAATACATCATCCATAGGGGGGTCTGAGGTCTGTGGATCCTCGTCGCCCTCAAGTGACGTGCCCCAAAGTGTACAGCGTGGTCGCTCTCCGGATACATCACCTCCCGGATCCTGGTCACCCCCAAGCGTCAAGCCCGCAATCATACCACTCGTTCTTCCTCCGTTATCACCACCTCTTGATGGACTCTCTTCTGGCGCCAGGTTGTCATCTAACACTCCTTCAACTCGTCACTCGAGAGGCGTATCTCCACCGCCGCTACATCTTCCGGGAATATTCAGTAGCAAATCTGGTAACCAAACAAGCAGTCTATTTTCTAGCGCCAGGTTGTCATCTAACACTCCTTCAACTCGTCACTCGAGAGGCATATCTCCACCACCGCTACATCCTCCAGGAATGTTCAGTAGCAAATCTGGTGACCAAGCAAGCAGTCTATTTTCTAGCGCCAGGTTATCATCTAACACTCCTTCGACTCATCACTCGAGAGGCGTATCTCCACCGCCGCTACATCCTCCAGGAATATTCAGTAGCAAATCTAGTGACCAAGCAAGCAGTCTATTTTCTAGCGCCAGGTTATCATCTAACACTCCTTCAACTCGTCACTCGCGAGGCGTATCTCCACCGCCCCTATATCCTGCGGGAATATTCAATAGCAAATCTGGCAGCCAAACAGGCAGTTTTTCTTTTGGCGAAAGTTCCCCAGCAGCTATAAAGCCACCGGTTACTGGGCGTTTTGACAGAGAATCTACTTCGGTTATGACGCCACCAATAACTGGGTATTTTGGCAGCAATTCTACATCGGCCGTCCAGCCAACAGATGATACAATTTTTGGCAGCAGATTCTCATCAGCCACCAAATCAAACGGCTTTAGACATTTTGGTGAAGCACCCCTGTCAACAGCGAAACCATTCGGGGCTGCATTTTAAAGTCGACAATTCATCAAGTCTTTCAGTAGCGGGCAAAATACTCTTTGTCATGATCTCTTATCACTAGTATAGCATAGCCAGGAAAGGAAAGAAGCGTCTCTTATTGTGAAATTCACTCGGAATCGTGTGGTTCTTGCCGCTTCTGTTTTCTTCTTGCATTCACTATTCTGTACAGGCAATATGAATTTGTGTCTTCCAAGCTAAACAAGGCACCTGTGCTATCTTACTTAGCTTAATGACGGCCGATACTCGCCGCAATGGCCCCAAATCGGTAAGAGGCTCAATATAGAACCGCTTGGTAATGTGGTAATGTGGCACTGTCACTAAGTTAAAATTACATGACTGGAATTCCTTGGAAAGGGCAGTTGCCTAGCTCGTCCCTGTTTGAAGCTACCTGTCCTGTGGAGGCGGCACTGCCTGAACAGTGGGGCAATGTCGCCGCCCCGCGACATGCGCAAGCTCCGACAGATCTCCAACAACGCAACAGTCTCAACTCCAGCCTGTTTGTCCTCTGCATCTTCCTCGTCTTCCATGTGCTTCAATCCTTTCCCACGACACATTTGCGACATCTAATACCGAAGACGGACGCCGAATACTTCTAATACACCTCACCCTCACAACCAATTCAAGCTACGTCATCATGTCTCGAGTTCCTCCTCCTGGAGGTCCCGGCCGGAGCCCCTATGGTGGCGGCGGCAGCCTTCCTGGCGGCAACCCTCGACCACCGCCTCCTGGCCAGGGATACGGCGGCGGCGGTCCCGGATACGGCGCCCCTCAAGGATACGGCGAGAGACAACCTCCCACTCAACAGCGATTTGGCGAGAAGCCCGCGGGTCCACCTCGTGGCGGACGACAGGTGCCGCTTCAGGTCGAAAAGGTGGCCGACAAGACTCTGCAGGTCAGACTCATCTACAGCAATATGCAAGTACTTCCACACGCCTGTGCTAGTGTTACTGTAACGCTAATCCAAACCTTGCAGTTGCGCCGTTTCGCCCGAAGACTTTCCCCCGAGCCGCGACGGATCCGACCTCTACCTGCTCATCCGCGGCGGTGACCCAGTGGGCGAATATGTCGTGACCGCTAAGCCCGTGCAAGGCTTCCCCTCTGGCTGTATCAGCCTGTCGGATCCTCAGCGCAGCTGGACGGGCATCACCATGCGCGACCAGTTCACCGGCGAGGTGTACGACCCCTTCCGGTCGGGCGGCAAAGCCTACCTGGGCTCGCTCGACGTCGAGATCGGCTTCGCCTCGCCGAACCGCAAGACGGAGGCGCCGTACGACGAGGACGAGCTGGCCAAGATGTTCATGGACACATACCAGAACCAGGTGCTGGCGCCTGGGCAACCGCTTATCATGGATGTGCGCAACGTCCCGCTGCGCATCGTCGTCAAGACGGTCGGCCTGGTCGACCTCGCCATGGGCGGCGAGGACGCGGGCCAAAAGTACAGAGAGGCGCACGCCCGCGGTATCCTGACGAACCAGACCCGAGTGCTGTTCCACCGAGACGGAAAGGGCGATTTCCAAATGAAGCCCTCCATGAACAAGCCCAACTCGAACGCCATTCTGGCGCCCGACTTCAAGTTTGAGGACATGGGTATTGGTGGTCTCGGTGACGAGTTTTCCACCATTTTCCGTCGTGCTTTTGCGTCTCGCGTGTTCCCACCCGGCCTGGTTGCCAAGATGGGCATTCCTCACGTCAAGGGTATGCTGCTGTACGGACCTCCCGGTACCGGTAAGACTCTTATCGCTCGACAGATTGGTAAGATGTTGAACGCCAGACCGCCCAAGGTCATCAACGGTCCCGAGGTGTTGAACAAGTACGTCGGTCAGTCGGAAGAGAACATTCGAAAGCTGTTTGCCGATGCCGAGAAGGAGTACAAGGAGAAAGGCGACGAATCCAGCCTGCACATTATCATTTTCGACGAACTGGATGCTGTCTGCAAGCAGCGTGGCTCTGGCGCCGGTGGCGGTACTGGTGTTGGCGACAGTGTTGTCAATCAGCTTTTGTCGAAGCTTGACGGTGTCGACCAGCTGAACAACATTCTGCTGATCGGAATGACCAACCGAAAGGATATGATTGATGATGCCCTGCTGCGTCCAGGCCGTCTTGAGGTTCATTTGGAGATTTCTCTCCCCGATGAGCCCGGTCGTCTGGAGATTCTCAAGATCCACACTTCCAAGATGAAGGAAAACGGTCTCTTGGACCCTGACGTGAACCTGGAAGAGCTTGCTGGCCTGACGAAGAACTACTCGGGTGCCGAGCTGAATGGTCTTGTCAAGGCCTCTGCCTCTTTTGCCTTTTCGCGTCACACCGAGGTTGGCCAGCTTGCCGCCGTTAAGTCTGATGTTGCGAGCATGAAGGTAAACCGTGCCGATTTCATGAACGCGCTGACCGAGGTCCGCCCCGCGTACGGTGTTTCCGAGGCCGAGCTTGAGGAGGCTGTCCGCCTGGGCATCATGCCATACGGCGGTCACATCAATGCTACGATTAATGAGATGATGCGCGTTGTGGGCATGATCAAGCAGGACCCGAACAAGTTCAACACATCGGTTCTGTTCCACGGCCCACGCGGAGCCGGAAAGACTGCGCTGGCGGCGCACATTGCCACGCAGTCCGACTTTCCGTTTGTCAAGATGGTTACTCCCGCGGATCTGGTGGGCTACCGAGACGACTTTGCCAAGAAGGACTACGTGCACAAGGCATTTGCGGATGCCTACAAGTCGCCTGCCAGTATTTTGATTTTGGACGACTTTGAGCGTCTGATTGGTTGGAACCCGATTGGATCGCGGTTCTCGAACGTTATGCTGGAGGCTCTGACGACGCTGATTGTGTCGAGGCCTCCCAAGGTACGCTACACCTTTGACTTGCACGCCGTAATGATGACTAACTGGTTATGTAGGGACACCGTTTACTGGTATTTGTGACGACGTCCAAGGCGTCGGTGCTCAAGATGCTGGAAGTCGACCAGGACTTTGCCAAGAGGGTGGCGGTGCCGGCCGTCTCAAACCTGCGGGAGCTGGGCAACGTGCTGCACGAGTCCAAGTATTTTGGCAGCGGTGATATCAACCAAATCATTGGCATGGTGCAGGAGCGCACAGGCGACGAGACTGTAGGCGTGGGCATCAAGACGATTCTGGACTGCATCTTTGAGGCCAAGGCGGGCGGGCCGAGCAGCAACGTGACGGAGACGTTTGTGGACCTTTTGGTTGAGAATATGAATGATTTGCGGGGTTAGCGCGCATACTGCGATTTTGGGAGTAGGACGAGTCAAAAATCTAACATGGAACATTGTTTTTAAAGGCTATTGGTGAAATGACGGCGAATAAAGACCTTTCCTTGCTGTATAATGGACACTGTCCTCACATTACGATCTCGAAGGACCTTGAAAGCAATCTACGTATGTTTCAACTAACCTCGGAGCGAAGATAGTGACTACAGTTGACGGCATTGTTAATGGCCGTGTATTTGATATTGGGCGAGCTTGTGCTGTCAACCAGGCGCGCAACGTGATGGCAGACGTAGTCGCGGCTAGCCCAGCGGAAACATATGTCCGACTGTGCTTTGTTACACCAGAGTGTCCCAGATTCAAGACTGACACGTGTTGCAGAGAAAAAAGAAAAAAAAAAGAATTAGCTATGGGTGCATTGTCGCAGAAACGGCTATGCAGGGAATTCTGGTCAATGTGGGCAAAGACCACGCATGCGAGGTTTGGGTAGCCAGAAGCAAGAGATGTGATAGGTTGGGAATTTTCGTAAAGTACGTATAGATGGAGACGAGCGATGGTAGAAAACGGTCATAATATCCAAGACACGAGCATGTCTGGTGAATGCAGACATGTCATGCAAGAAGATGGAGCTCTGGAAAAGCTGGTTGGGTGTGATTTTTTGGCGTGCAGACCACATTGACGAATTGCGCTCCCAGCGGGCTGCCGGGATTAAGAGAAAAAAACATGCAATGTGTGTTCGGAGACTACTCCGTCCCAGTATTATTACAGAGGCATAATAAAAGCTGGAGAAATTGCGGCATGTCCCGCAGTTGGCACTGGGGAATGGAGAGATGAGCGCAGGTGTGGCGTTGCTGCTAAGCATGGGTGGAGGGTGAGATGCAGAGCATGTGCGCAGTACACGCTACATACCAGTTCGCACATCAGAACATGTCACCAACATGTACGATGTGTGTTTTAATGACATGAATAATTGAATCGAACGAGTTGAGGCAAAGGAATGATTTGCAGAGAAGAGAATGTCGGCAGCTGAAAGGTTATGCTTAGTGCGAGTAATGTGCGACAGGCGAAGAAAGGAGTCGTGGGAAAGAAGCAAAAAAAGAAGAAAAAAACTCCGACCTGAGCTGGAGCGTTGGGTGATGCTCATGTTGGTAGAAACTTTTGAAGCGCGTAATATTACCATTCCTTCTCTTATCAACAGGTCAGGCTGAGGTTCATTTCGGGTTATGCCCAGGTTTGGGAAAGACGGAGGCTCTTCCGGGCGAAGGAAAAGGCTCCAATAGTGCGGTAAGCCTTGTTGGGTGCGTGACTGCTCAGATCGCGGTGGAAGAGTGGTGAGGTCAGGTCAGGGACAGGGTCAAGGATGATGATTTGACCAGGCAGGGGGTTATTGGTACACTACCAGGACGCGTCTATTGAAGAAGAAAAAAGGACCAGTAGTCTACGCGGCGGGCAGGGGTAGGAGTTTGTACGAGCTGACGAGGAATTTACTTTGTTTGCTGATACGTCGAACCAACCAGAGTTTTCGCCTTGCCATGACTTTTGTTTCCTTTGTTTTAAGATGATGAGGTTTTAAGTTGATGTCGCACCAATACAACTTATCTTGTTGCCGAATGCAACTGTACCTTGCTTGCGCCGCAAAAACGCACACACGAGACTCGCGGGCTGACCCAACAGCTTGCCATGGTTACAGTGCAGGAGAGAAATGGCAGCATCATTGTAAAAAAAAAAAAAAAGTCTCGCCCGTCGACAGGGGGTGGGTAAACTCGAGTCCAGTCCACTGGAGCCGAGAAAAAGAATTCAAATCCCACGAGGATGAACAGGCTGGACTTGGACTGGCTGGCTGGCGGTGGTGGAAGAGGTCCCCCGGCGGCCCCACCACCCGACTTTCCCAGCCCAGGCTACAAGAGAGAAAGAGAACCAAGGCCACTGGTACTTACTACTTATATGTAGGGAATGGTTACGCTAAGCCAGGGAGCGACCGAGACCTACCGGGGTTGATTTACCACCAGGGGGGGGGGGCTAATCAGAGGACGAGGTTCTTTTTTTCGTTGGTGGTGGCTGAGGTTTTGCAAAAGAAAAAAGTACTGCGAGGGAGCGGCAAAGGGAGAACCAGTCATCTGGCAAAAGAGCCGGAGAGACACGAGATGCGTCTTGCGCATGGCTGATGGAGGCGCCCCACGAGCTTACAGCTTTTGCTTTTTTGTCTAGGTACTTGGAATATGCTTTTCGTATGTTGTTGATTTTCGTCCTTTTTTTTTTTTCCTTCTTCAAGAGGGCGCGAGTTTTCTGGCCAATGAGAGCAGAAAGTAAGAGCAGATGATGTTTGTTGCAGCGCTTGGACGGCCCTCGTTTCTTTTCTGAGGGAACAGTAGCGGCAGGCATCAAGAGTATTTTGCGACGAGGAGCGGCAGAGAAAATCAATCCCCAATCAGTCCAGTACTGGGTACGTATAGGTGCCAGTAGTTACTGGTAGTCGTCGAACCCTTGTTGATAGCGCAACGCGAACCTCTGCACTGGGCTGGGCTGGGCTGGGCTGGGCTGGGCTCTGCCATCTGCCACCATGTACGAGTGCACCCGCCACTTTTCCAGCCACAACGCTGTTCCCGTGATGTTGCGCCGCCGCCCACCATGTTGCAAACGGGACGGGACGGACCTGAGCAATTGTGCGGCGGCGGCGGCGCAGGAAAAGAATTGTCTCTCTTATTCTTTTCCATCCCTCCTTTTTCTTCCTCTTCTTCTTCGTCTGCCCCTCAGGGTCTCGCCGCCAGCCCCGCCTGTGATCAAAATACGCCAATACGCTGCTAGGCTGGCCTAGCTACCTACCCATCTTGCTGGTTACCTACCGGAGTTGCAGAAACCTGGTCAGTGCTTTCGCAGCGCTAATGCTACCTCTCTACACTGTTTACAGCGCACTTGCAACGCTGCTAACGACTCTGTCAGGCACTACCAGTATCCGCCGCCGCCGTCATGCCGCTCGTTTGTAGATTTGACCAGGTTTTTTTTTTTGTTGCTGCACGTTTAATAAACAGGGTTCATCGGCTTCCTTGTTGGTGCATGAACAATGCAGACCATTTGCAGCTTGGCGCGTTGCTTGCTTCCCCCCTCCATGATCTCTGCCTAATCAGTACCTACGTATGGGCGCACCCATGCCATCACATGCACCCGTCAACCAACACTATCAACTGGTGCTAGCAGGGGGACTGAAGAAAATAAAGAAACCTGGCGCATGGAAGATAGAGGGAAAAGTAGAGAAACAATGCACCCATGTGCTCGGGACCGCGCTACCATCAATACCCACCACCACCCCGGTTCATCCATGCGAGCCCAGCCAACCCCGTCCAACCAGTCCAGCCAACCAGTTATTACACCACTCGGCCACCAGCGACACCACCACTTTAGCTTGCCTGCTGCTAGCCATCGTTGGAGCCCGCCTTTCTTCGTCACCGCGTCCATTTTCCTTTCTTTTTCGTTTCCCATTCTCCTGGTTCTCCCCCCCCTCATTCTCACCAGTATTTCCCTCTATTCTGAATTCATTTCCGTGACGAAACCCTGCAGCAATACATTTACTCACGGTAATGTATCCCACCCAGCGTCGCCTGCACCTCAAGTGCCTGTGAAAGCAGCTCCGTCCCGCTCTTGGCTGCTGCGCGCCGCGCTCTCTCCAACAGCCTCCTCCTCCTCCCACCCCAGCAGGTGGCGGTATACTGCCTTGTACGTATACACCAAGAAGAAGAAAAAAGACCTCCAACGCCTCGCTTCACCTGCCTCCCAAACGCCACTCGAAATCTCTCTCAAGAAAAACAAACAAGCCATTTCTCTGCACCCTCGATTCCCATCCTCATACCACTCTGCCTCCAGCACCAGTCGCCTGCAGATCCGAGCTCTCTGATCCCGCCAGATCCCCGTTCGCAAAACAAACGCCCTCCACGAGCTCGCCCAACGTCGCCCGCCATACCCATACCCCAAAGCTAATGCGCAGGCTTTCCAGCACCATTCATACCGAACCCAACAGACACCCAGCAGACGCACCTACCGTCACATTCTTCATCCTGGCTGGTCCTCGGCTTGCGACAGCTTCGTAACCTCGATACACGGTCTACCGTCGAGACTCTGCGCTCGACGGAGCCGCTGTTGCTCTCTCCTCCTCCTCCTCGCCTGCCTGGATTCCGACGTCCTCCCAACCCTCCAGGCTCGATATCATGGCCGCCTCAACCGCCAAGCCGCCCAAGAGGTCATCGCCCAGAGCCGCCGAGTTTCCCCCGCTGATATCCCCCTCATCGTCCTCTGCCGTCGGCAACACCACCGCCATCACGTCCGCTGCCGCCTCCACCTCTGCGAAGCCTACTACCACCGCCTCCCACAGGATCCTCCGCAAAGGTTCCGTCGGCAAGCAGCCCCTCGTGCCCCTCACAGAGGCCCGACACTACCACCTCGAGCGATCGGCCTCGCGCGGCGCAAGGGAGACTGAGTCGGAAAAGTGGGATGCCAGCTTAGACAACGCCTCGGCGGCCCGCGATGGTCGCCAGTTCACCGTTTCTAATGTGGGGAATCATGGTCGCATCTATTTGAGGTATGTCTTTTTTTTTTCCTCCGCCTGCGTTACCCTTTCGCGTGAATGCTTGCCACAATCGAGCGCTTCTTTTGGGACAGCGGGGTCGCTCGCCCTCCCCGTTCCAATCCCAGCTGGAGTGCGCTTCATGGTTTCGCATGTGGCTGTAAACCCTCCGAAACCTTGAGCTTGAAGCCGCTAACAACGAGGCCCTCTCGCCCGATTTACAGACCCTCCGTACGGCGCAACAATTCGATATCCCAGGGTCAGCAGTCCTCCAATCTGCCCACGACACCTCCACAGACCTTTGAGTACCCGCCGAAAGCATCGAACCAAGATCGCATCCCAATCATACATGCCAATGCCGCAACGATGCCCTGGGCCGCCATACCGCAGGACTCGCCCGTCACCGGCAGCCTGGCCAGTCTCGCCGACTCGCGCGCCGCTAGCCGCCGAGGCAACCACCGCCGCGCTCTCTCCGACAGCACCATTCACGAGGTAGCCCTTCCCAAGATGGCCGATTCCGCTGCCGTGGCCCTGGCGGCCCCCAAGACTTCCATGGACGAGGGTCGCCCGCGCACAATGGACAATCTTGCAGCTCCCACGCCCCTCCTCGACATCCCCATCCCCAGCTGGCGCCTCGGCACCCCTCGTTTTACCGTCCGCGGCACTGCCTTGATTCGCGGCTCCTCCTACGCCCCGACAGAGGACCTCCGCTCAAGCTCGGCTTCGATACTGAATTCTATCCCTCGCAGCCACCAGCCCGCCACAGAATTCACCTGGAACAAGCCCACGGGGATCTTCTTGCCGCCTGAAGACATTATAGCGCATGCCGCGCCCAAGAGCCCCGGCCGTCCGCCCTCGTCTCTGCGGTTGCGCGCCGTGCGATCCGCCTACCTCTCTACGCATCTCATCATCGAACCCGACATGTTCACCGACCTCACCTTCCGCCCTGCCTGCGACGACCGCCGCCTCGTCCGCTATACCGCTGCCACCGGTGCGGTCGCCGCCGCCTCACCCCCGCGACTTGTTGCCGAGATTACGTCCCCCAGCTTTCTCGACTACGAGCTGATATCCGACTTTTTTCTCACCTACCGATCATTCCTCGACTCGCTAGATTTGCTGCGCATGTTGTTTGCGAGAATGCGCTGGGCCCTGGATCGCCAGGACGAAGTCGGCATGATTGTCCGCGTCCGCACCTTTGTCGCCACCCGCCACTGGATTCTCAACTATTTTACAGACGATTTTCTGCTCAACTACAATCTTCGAAAGGAATTTTGCGATTTACTCAACGGTGTCGTCGACGACCTCTCCAACGACGTGCAAACTAGAAATGTGCAGCTGCGAGTCATTGCCGAACTGAAAAAGTGCTGGCGCCGCATTTGCGCGCACTACTGGGACGGCCCCGAATTCGACGACGCCCTCAGCGTAGAAGCCACCGTTTTCCCCGGAGGCATTGCCGGTCACAGAGATCCGACACTCACGCCGTCGTACTGGCAGACCGTCGGAGGCCAGCCGCAGCTCTCCCCATCCCTGATCAAACACCAACAGGGTCCAGACGTGGGCTTCTCCACCGACCCCAACAAGACCCCCAAAATCGGCGATTTTATCGTCTTTGGTGATCGGCCGCTGACCCCGGAGAACATCGCCATGGACCTGGCACGTGCGCAGGAGGGATCGCCAGCCAGCATCGACAGTGTGGACGTGATATCTTGCGCGTTCCCAGGCAAGACGTTGAAGAGCATGCCGTCGTACGCCGGACAGCAGTGGGCTGCTCCTCACCCAGTACTAGATACAACTCAGACACAACAATCTGGGGTGGCATCAGTGCCTCCTCGAGTTTTGGCCAACAAAAAGTCCCGACCTGGCCACTCACACAAGCGCAGCAACAGTGTCAGCGACTCATTGCGGGAACACCTCTCCGAGCGAAACAATCTCGAATTCCCCACCATTCTGCCATCGGCCGGCAGCCTCGTCCGCGGCAACATCTTCCCTCCCGGCCAAGCCTACGTCGATACTTCGGCCCAAGACTGCGGCGGCATGGCTCATCGTCAAACGACCGTCTTCACGCCTCCTTCTCGCCGCATGTTCAAGGACAAGCCATTCCACGGCGCCATGTCCGGCATCGGCATGAAGAAGCTTCTCGCCAGCGTCAGACGCGCCCTCAGCGCCCGCGGCCAAGTGACGGCTCCTACGCAGGCCAACTTGACACGCATCTCGCCGGTTGGGCCTCGCGACACCGTCTCGAGCCGACTGCCTGGCACAGCTGTCGTTCCCCAGCATGAAGCGCAGCACCAAGGCGGTCGACCATTAGTCCGTATTGATCTCCTCGGCGCCGAGGTGGCCGAGGACTTCAAAAAGGCAGTCCGTGAAGAACAAGCTGAAATTCATGTGCCTCCCGGTCCCGCATCTGCTCCCCTCCCCGAAGAGTCGAGCGGTCACTTTCGCTTCGGTGACCTGCCCCCCATCGAGCACCAGCGCCCGACTAGCGACATGGGTATTACCACAGGCAGCAAGTCAATTGTTATTGTTGACGACACTGTTCCGTTTCAGATGCACAGCATGATGCTGCAGCATAGCGAAGGCCAGTCCGTCGAGACGCTTACCGATTCGTTTCTGCCTGCTGCTGCCGACCCTACGCCACCAAACACGCCCCCTAATGTCGACCGTGGCACTCCTCGACGATCTTCCTACCTCATCCACCCGCAATCGGTCCGCAGTCCCGACGTCTTACCTCCGTTTATTCCGGATCTCGCTACGCTGCAGCAAGACGATGGCTCTCGAATGTCGGGAGAAACTGGCAGACCTTCCTTCGCGTCCTCCCGCCAAAGTCGTCGCTACCCACCACTCAGCGGCGGCACCTTTCGCATGCACAGACGTACTCGTTCGTCCAAGACTCACCAGTCTCTCAACTCGATACTGCACCGTCGCCACAGTTCTATCGACAGCAGCGTGATGCATCCATCCACCATCCTCAGCCTAGACGCCGGCACTCTCTCCGACGTTTCCATTGCCGGCAACTCCGAAATCGCAGTTCCAGAACCTCTCCGCGTTCTTCGCCGCCGTCCGGGTGGTGATTTACGTGCGGCCACCAGAGTTGGTGATCTCGAGCACAAGCTTCTTAGACGGTCGCAGTCTGTCGGCTCCCTCATGACCTACTCCGAGTCCGTCCGCAGCATGAGCTTCTTTGGAGGCGCGCCCGACTCCAACGTCGATGCCGAGTCCGACTACGGCGACTACCACATCGAGCGCCACGAGGTCTTCTCCGTCGGCCAGCTGACAAAGCAGCAGCCAGAAAAGGCCGCCAAGCTCTCGCTCTTCAGCACGCACTCCTCGACCAAGCCTCCCGCGCGACCATCCTTTGAGGCCGAGGCGCAGCGCCTCGCACAGATTCCCGACGATGAAGACGACGGCGGCATCGAATCGGCGCTTGCCAAGCTGGAAGGAAAATTTAATCGTGGATCCAAGGGCAGCGCGTCAGAGATGGAGGAGGAAGAGATTGATATCGAGAAGCTGGGTCGTGCGCTGCAGTTCCTGGGCGGTGCGCCAGCTGGAAGCACAATCAGCAGACGCCACCAGGCGGCCAAGTCGAATGCTTCGAGCACCGGCCCTGGCATGACGGAAGATTTGTCTGTCCCACGGAGCGAAATGACAGGAGCTCGCTCTTTTCTCTCCGAAGCTTCTGTAGATTCCTACAACTCAGTTCCGCTGCTCGACAGAGGTTTGACCGAAGACGGTGGCAGCCGACGCGTGAGCAAGGGCTGGGGAGAGAAGTCTATTCTCTGCGAATCGGAGAACCTCACACCGGTCGCCAGCAACGAGCTGCCTAAGACGTCGGTGCTCTGCGACGCTTCTTCTACCGAGGAATATGTCATGGCATCAGGAGACCCAGACTACGATGTAGTGGAAAAGACGAAGAGTATGGAGCGAATCAAGCCCGGTGACACGCAGCCCATTTCCCGCGATCCCCAATCGTTCCTCGAGGATCAGAGCTACGCCGACTCTGACATTTCTTCCGAGATGTCCACCGTGGACCCAACCCCGCAACAGACGAATGAGAATCTCCTGCGTCACAGACGCAAGCTGCCGCCTCATCCCCTGGGTGAGCCGATTACCGACTCGATGCTGCAGCCTGTATCGCCTCCTCTTTCTACACCACGACAGCCTGCTTCGCCCACCTTCAAATCCACAGAAGCCATGTACGCGTCTCGACCACTGCCTCCTACACCTGACGCTACACCAACTGCACCTTTCACACAGACTCTTCCCGGATCGCAGTCCTTTCCCGCCGCGCTCACTTCCCCTCGATCAGCTCCGCTCCCTGAAGCCGGCGCCAAGAAATACTCGGTCCACCTACCTTTTATCCTGGCCTTTGATTCGGACATTCTCGCGCAGCAGTTTACTCTCATTGAAAAGGACGCGCTCAACGAGATTGACTGGAAAGAGCTCATCGAGATGAACTGGAAGAATGCTACTAGCAGCGGCTCCCGGTCCTGGGTGGACTTTCTCCGCAACAGCGACGCCCACGGCGTCGAGGTCGTCATTGCACGCTTCAACATCATGGTCAAGTGGGCCATTTCCGAAGTCGTGCTGACGCAGCACGTCGAAGAGCGCGCGCGCTGCCTCATCAAGATGATTCACATTGCGGCGCACTGCCGCCGCTACCGCAACTTTGCGACGCTTGCGCAGCTCACCATTGCGCTGTCGAGCAACGAGGTCACGCGCCTCTCGCGGACGTGGGCCATGGTGCCGGCGCACGACCTGCGCACGCTGGCCGAGCTCGAGACCCTCGTCACGCCGACGCGCAACTTTCTCAACCTCCGCGCCGAGATGGAGGTAGGCACCGACACGGGCTGCATCCCGTTTGTGGGCATATACACGCACGACTTGCTGTACAACGCCCAGCGGCCGTCGGAAATTGCGAGCTCCCCGGACACGGCGCCGCTGGTCAACTTTGAGCGGTGCCGCATCGCGGCGGCCGTGGTCAAGGTGCTGCTGCGGCTGCTGGAGTCGAGCACGCACTACGTGTTTCAGCCGATTGAAGGCATCACGGAGCGCTGTCTGTGGGTGGGCGCGCTGAGCGATGAGGAGATTCGACGGCATTCAGAAGCACTCGAGCGCTGAAAACAACAACATCAACAACAAATCGCATCTTAATATCGATATATACAAGATGCGATTTGTTGTTGATGTTGTTGTTTTCAGCGCTCGAGTGC
>JARDXD010000690.1:0-47914 GCA_029218145.1 Aphanocladium album | reverse complement strand
CCCCCCTCCCACTAGCCTGACCATGGGGCGCCGCCGCCATCCATCCCCCCGTAACGTGGTATGTAGTCGAGGTACCTGCGGTATTGGGTGCTGGCTGTGTCGACGATGGCGCCAACGAATGATGGTTTGGAGGAAATCTATGCCAGGAAGGCTGACTGAGGAGATCTTTCAGACTATTAAAAACGATTTAATCATATCCAGCAGGTGCTGTGCTCCTTTTTTTTTTCCAACTCGTCTTGATGCCTACCTACTTTATTGCAGTCTGTACCTGCAAGGTAGCCTGGCCCACTGCGCTCCCCACGAGTAATTACCATGCACGAGGACCACTAAACCCATCCACTAGACGCACCGCGACCACCCAATGGCCACGGATGCCCTCATGGCCCGTCCAGGCTCAACCACGAAATTCACCATCTGCCAGCTCGCTAAAACTCAAGCCACCAGCCTGGGCTGAGGGGGAGCAAGGGAGCAAGCAAGGGGGCCACCTGGTTCGAAGCCGCTAAACTGCCTGAGCCATCGCCCACGCCGTCGCCTGCAGGGCCTTGGGAGCCCACCGTAGCCCACCGTACCGAGCTGCACTAGCAACGTACAGGCAGGAACACAAGCACTTGCCCGCTGTAATTCCAATACCAGCACCAGTCTACCGACACCAGCCTCCAAGCCAACTCGCACCCCGGTTCCTTGCTTCCCGCTCGCCGCTCGCCGCGCCGCTCTCTCAAATTCCCCCAGTCAGCCCTTTTACTCTTCTCTCCCCATCACCGAGACAGAATCTCAGTCTTCTCATTACTTTCCTCTCCGCCCTTCCGCCGCGCCTTTGAACTCGTCCTCGTCCTATTTTCGAACCGTTTGTCTCTCTCTACCCGGATCTGCGCTTTTTTTATCCTCTGCCCACCCACATCTGCTAGACATTGTGTCTCTGCAGCGACGAATGTGCAGCCCGTCACTTGTCTGACATTTTCATCACCACCGCCACCACCACCACCACCACACCAGAGGCTTCACCACCAAAAGCCTATACGGCCACCACCAAAACGGCCGCCACGGCGCCCTTTAGCAGCAATCACACCCGTTTTGTCGACCAAAGTACCAAGACATCTCATCACCTTCATCTTGGTTTCTCGCTGTACGGCGCTTGATTGCATCCGATTCGCTCGCCGCATCGTCTCGTCTCGCGCCGTTGTCTTGTATAGCCATGTTGCGCATCTGCATATAGCTCACCCAGCCGCATCTACGCCCATGACAGTCACCACGTACCTTCCTGCCCTATTTCAACCCTTCTGCCCTCTCGTCGGCTTATAGTTGCCGTCTGCGCTCGAGACGCAGCCAACGACCGCCCACGATGAGAGTCGACGCCGCCTTGCTGCTCGTTGCAGCCTTTGTCGCTTCACCGATATCCGCTCTGGCAAGAAATGGTAAGTCGCTCTGCCCGCCTGCTCTGTACGACTTGGACATCTTTTTTGCTGCCCAAAATGGTGGTCATGCCAATGTCGCACAGAGATGGGACCTTGAAGCTGCGTAGAACCTCGAAATGCTGACCCGTCTGCCATTTAGAAGCCGCTCACACGAGCTCTCCGCCCTACGCCATTTCAAATATTACCTCGATTGCTACACGCTCGTCGCCAAAATCAAGTAGCAAATCGACGACTTCGTCATTAATATCCTCATCACATAGCTCGCCCCTGGGTCGTGGATCAAGCGTGCAAATCTCCTCATCATCTACTTCCTCAACAACAGTCCCAACTACACTCTCGACTACCAAAAGTACTTCCCGCACACGCATCAGCTCCAAGAAATCTTCGTCGCGACCCTCGCCAGGATCACACTCTACTTCGCGTTCCACTACAACGCGCAGTCACAACACGACTTCGCAGAGCACGACATCCACCTCTACCACAGTCTCATTATCAAGCAGCATATCAGCGACGGGCCACAACACAACCACGTCTGTAATTCCTACAACAACGGCTGAGCAAAATGCTACCGAAATCATCCCTACCGGGAATCCTTCTCCCCCACCCAACCTACCTCCTGGGTATACAGTCACCAGGCTGCCTTGCAATGCAACCAAGACTAGTGCTGGGCCTCATGCCAAGCCAAAATCAAAGGCGAAATGTAAAGGCGGCTCCATGATTAGTATCGTGCCGGTCTGCACACCCCTTGCAAGCTCCAAGACCTTCACACAATACATGGTCGTCCACACGTCCACCGTCACCTTCATGGGAAACAGAAGCGACTATACACCACCCTTTGCTCCGCTTGCTACTCCTAACTACTGCAATCCCAACGTCTACCCCGCCGTTCCTCGACTGCCGGACCCGGAGTCGTCATGGAATGGCTTCATGGATCCGGATCCCACCATGATTACCGAAATTTTTACAATTGAAGGGCAATCTATCACTGCAGAATTTCCCATCGTTACACCAGCAATCGCGCGCGTTCCTGTCACCACTTTCATCACTACGGACAAAAACCCGTCCGTCGTCTTTCCTTCGGATCCGATTCCCGGATACAGCCAGACGTGGTCGGTGGGTGGAGGAAATGGAAACGGCTATCACACCCCGGTTGGTGGTGGAGGTGCCCCTGCGCCCGTAACCGTCGTCCCATCCTACACAATTACAGCTGGGCCTACTTCTGTCGTGATTAACTCGCAGACGTTTACAGTCGGTCCGGGAAGCCGCTCTACTGTGACGGTCGATGGCGGCGGCGTGTTCACCATTGAACCTACTGCGGTTGTTGGCCAGGGAGCATCAATCACCCGACCGCCGTCCGTGCTGGGGCCGTCGTCATCAGTCTTGGACGGTATCCCAGTCACCTCAGCAGGACCCAATCTCGAGATTGGCGGAGGCACATTTGCCATTCCTACGTCAGGCCCCAAGATCGTCCAGGTCAACGGCAAGGCGGTTACCATCAACCCCACTGGGGTTACTATTGGCGGCGATAGCATGGGTTTCCTGAGGCCAGCCCCATCCGACGTCATCGTCGCCGGCGGCGAGATGCTTACTGCCATTGGCCGCAGCGTTGTTGTACTGCACTCCATTACCTACACATATGGAAGCGGCATTGCTCCTGTCGTCCAAGTCATCAATGGTGATACCATCGCTATTGAGTCCACCGGGGTGCTCGTGCACGGCTCGACGCTGGGTGGAGTCTCTGCCCAGCCTACCGACACGGAATACGAGATTGTTGGCGGTGCCACTATTGCCAAGATCCCTCCCTCCATGGTCATCGTCAATGGAGAAACATATGCCGTTGGTCCCGGCGCCAACATGAAAACCATTGTGATTGGCGACCAGACCATCACCATGGGCCCCGTGGGTCTGGTCATGGCCACCACCACGATGAAGTTCCCATTCGATGCTTCCGTCACCACCACCATTGCCGGCCGCGCCACTGGCGATGCCATGCCGCAGGAAACCGGCACGGGAGAGGAAGACGCCGCCTTTTCGGTGCGACCTGACGTCCGCGTCGGCTTAACATGCCTCTGCATTGTTTTTGGCGTTTTGGTTCTTGGCTAGACTCGGATGATATACTGAGACTTTGCATTTACAAAAGAGCAGGACATGCCTCATGATTTTTTCAACTTTTCAACTTTGAGCTTCTGGTTACATATTATTTTGGGGGATTTGGGCTTACGACGATTTCACGAGGTCCCGATTTCAACTGTACTATTTCACGGCACTGGGTCCAGGCATTAGGAAAGGAAACAGGACATATTCTGGAGTTTTTTGGTTTCTTTTTATTCATATATATCCCTGTCGTTGATCGCATGTAGGCAAGCCTTGGCCGAACCTACATTTGTTTGGGGGTTTCTCTTAATATTATACAGGGTCTTTTTCTTCAAAAAAGACGTAGAATATAAACTATTTTGACCAATTTTTACTAAAATCATGTTCCGGTTTTGTCAGCTCTGTCATGTACGGAGATTTCCACGGGCGCGTTGGCACTGGAGCGACCGCCAAGACTGCCGCCCACACCCCTTGCATGTACGACGCATGCACGACGAGGCAGAAACCCTCCGTCCTGGGGTCTGGGCCCTCCCCCGCAAACCAGGGCGGTACTTTGCGTACTAGACACGCGAGAAGAAGAAGAAAGGTGTATTCGTCGAGGAACAACAAGGATGGTACCCATTTGAAGAGGACGTGGCGTTGGCGCCGAAAAAAAGAAGAAAAAAAAGGCCAACAACTGTCACCAAGCTGGGACAACAGAGAAACGCGGCGTAGATACCCAACTTCAATAGCGTGCACTGTTTCCTTGGCATCGAAAAAAAGGTGACCACCGGAATTATGTAATGCATTGCGTAGGAGGACAGCGAAAAATAAATGTTTAATTATTCGACAAAATAAGAGTTTTAAAATAATGGTCCATGTTTTGATTGGATAGCATCCATATTATCATGGGCATCTCCCGTCGTGTTTTCCCATCCCAAATGAAATGGTAAGGACGATAGTGATGCGAGAAGGGTACGTAGAGTTGAAGACGCGCTCGCCTGTAAACGATGCATCAAAAATAGAAAGCGAAAAAGAATCACGGTACAAGAATATCAATATCAAATGTAGCAACCACATCCATCCTCTCGGAGACGCTCCCTCCTCACCATCTCGTCACACCCTTGCCTTTGCTGGTGCTTTTACCACCAGACAGGGGCGGGAAATCCTGGCCAGCTTCGGAGAAAGACTCGCGTCCGCGGCGACCAGTCTGCGCCTGCTCTTCCTCCTGCATACTGAGACTCAAGGCAAATGCCAGGTCGGCATCTGTGTCGGCGGCACCCTGCGCTGCAATCGACGATGAGGAACCGCCCACGCCAGCCATGTTCTCCATGATGTCAGGAAGCACGCGCGGCGACGAGGTGGACGTTGTTGATGAGCTCTGGCGGCGGCTGCCGCTCTTCTTCTTGCCACCCTTGTTCTTGGGCTTGTAGGTGATGGCAAACTCAAACTCGTCGGGGCTGCTGCGCTGGGGAGATTGACCCCGGTCGTTGACGCCCTCAAGCAGCGACAGACGGATGGCCTGCTGGATTTGCTCCTCGTACTCGTCCTCGTCCTCGTCATCAGTGGTCAGGCTCTGCTGCAGAGGGCTGGACTCGACAAAGCTGGCTTCGGGCGTTGTTGCGTCCGCCGTGCTGTGGCTCGTGGTCGAGGCAGTGTCGCCGCCCGTCGTGTCGGCTGCTGAGTCGCTGGCACGCCGCATCTCATCAGCCAGAAAGCTCTCCTCGGAGACCATCCGCATGTACTCAAGAGCTTCCTCTTCCGTGAGATCACCGAGTGCGCCAACGCCAAAGCGCTTCTGTAGACGAGCTTGCTCCCGAGCCCGGTGCTCATTTTCGTGACGCAGTTCTGCCTCTTCTTCGACAATGTAGCCGGAGACATTGCTGCCGAAGCGACGACCAGCAGCACGGCCCTGAGCATCGGGATGTCTGAGGCGTCTCTTTCGGCCCGGCGCGCTACTTTTGGAGCTATATGACCAGTAGCGCATGAACGCGCCAAAGGCCACAACGCCACGGAGGACAGTCGGGTCCGAGTCGAGAACAATGGCACCCACAGCAGTATAATTGGCAGCAGTTAGAGTAGGGTTCATTGTCATCATGTAGCGAGGGACACGACCATTTGAACGAGCATTGACCGTGCGGATAGGCTCCGATGTCGACGCAAGTGGATCCCAAGCCTGAACAAGACCATCGCTGCCACCATGAACAAGGTACAAGGCAGAGGCTGCAACACAGGAAATTGATGGTGATTCCGTTTGGATGAAGCGACAGGGCTTGACCATCTCTGGCCGAATCTCCCTTGCATTCCAAACAACAACGCCGCCGGAGCTCGTGCCAATGGTGAAGAAGCGAGCTCTGCGGCCAGGAATTTCCTGGACGTTCCGATCACCGTCTGTACCACTGGGAACGAGGCTTTCATTGGCAGTATGCAGAGGATCTTCGCTGAGAGTGAGAACGGCAAATGCCGAGTTATCCAAGGCGCTGGCAGTAACAATGTCGCTTTCGGGTCTCTTCAGCTGGAAAGTCACAGCTCGCCATTCATCCATAGGCGCCGATGGTGCCTTAGGAGAGTGAGGCGTGGGTGGTGGCGATCTTGGGGACTGTGGCTCGGGCGTGCTCTGAACTCCAGCCTGTCCAAACAGTGACGGAGGGATGGCAGGAGCAAACTTGCCAGTTACAAGAGCCAGAGGCCGCTGAGCAGTTGTCGATCGGCAGAACCTGGTGACACAGGCTTTCTGGCTATACCCGCAGTCAATAACGAAGATGCCTTCGCCAGCATCTTTGCCATCGTCATTGGCAAAGTCAACCTCGAGTTTGCGTCGCATGTCCCAGCCCACGCAGACATTGAGGAAGTGGTTTGGCTGATAGCGCATGAACGTCTCAATTTCTCTAGCCTCGGCCGCAATTTGGTTTTCGCTCAGATCCATGGCGTTAGATGGAGTCCTCGGGGAGTAGGTACCACGAATGGCGTTGAGATCTAGCTCGTCAGGACGGGCGGATCGGCGGGTCTCTTCAACCAGGTGCCAATAGGCGGAACGTCCAGCAAGCCATGCGTTTACCAGCTTATTGGCTGTCGAATGCTGAGACGACACGGGTTTCGGGGTCTCCGTAAGGTAAAAGACTTCGCCAAGTGCATTCAGAGCCACAGCCCAGACTCTGCCGGAGAGACGACGTCGCACAGTGTAGTTGTCATCAACCTTGATAGAGACAATCGGCACACCGGGGCTTAGCACCCAGCGTGAAGTCATGTCGCCATAAGCGTATCTCGGGCCGCTGGGATCAGCTCCAAGCGAGTAGGCCGTAACAACGCCAAGTGTAGAACCAACCAGCATACCGCACATGGCTGAGGTAGTGGCCGGGACAGCGGAAGTCTTTGCAATCCAAACACTGCTTATGGCCTCAATGACTTCGGGAATGCGAGGAACATCCGTTCGCTGCTCTTCGGGATCGGGCTCAGAGCCCAGATAGCGGCCGGCAATCTCATTTGCACTGCGGAAGTAGGCGCGGCCACCGGGAAAACCCTCGCCGGCGACAATGCCGTAGAGCTGGCTGACATCCATTGTGTTGTCTGTAGCGGCAGGGCCGTCGCCGACACCATAGGGTTCGAGACCGGGCGTAACCTCCTCGATTTGGGCAGAGGAGTGGCTGTCCTTGAGGCCCCAGCTTTCAATCTTGCCCGTAGTAGGGTCGCTCATGGTAGCCACGCCCAGGGTGCCAGAACCCTGAACAGCGCGCGGGGGTTTCTTGCCATTGTCAAACACGGCGTGGATGTTGGAGATGAGCCATGGAAGTTTCGAGTTGTAGGTCAATACAGCACTCGATTTTTTGCCAAGCTGGCTGGCGCGAATGGACGAGCCAATAGCACCCGCATTGGTGTTAGGTTTGCCCTTGCCCAAGCTTCGGATGAGTCTGGTCCGAAAAACATATTCACTTCGCCAGGTAGCAAGCGGCGTCAGTCTACCAAAGTAGCGAGTTTCAGAGCGCACAATGTCAGAAGATGGTTCAGACCAAAGGTCAGCAGAAGCCTTGAGGAAATTGTCCTCGAGGCTCGCATGTCCTGGGAAGTAGCGCAAGAAAGCCAAACGCCAGATATGCGGAGTGGTAGCTAGGACATAAAAGCGCTTGGAAACGAGGGCCACAGCGCTATGAGAGTCGGGGTGCAAATGCGACAGGATGTTGGTCAGAATCTCTGTATCATGGTTAGAATCGAGGTAGTCATCACACTGGTTTGAGGAGCAAACTGCTAACCATTTGGGATGTCTGTCAAGAGAGTCCCTCCGGGTTCTCCGGCGGAGCGCTTAATGACCTTGAAGCCCAACGCCTGCTTGGGGGTAGGCGGGGTCAGCGCGTTCTCATAGTCGGCGATCCTCTGACCAGGAGCAGAGGCAAGTAGTCTGTTGTTACGGCTCCCTTTGGCGTTGCGGAGGCTCAGTCCACGCAGCTTCTCGTCGAGCTGGTCTGCATCGACGCCGTCGTCGTCGGCCGAGTCGCGTCTGCGGGTGCGCGACGACGAGGAGCGGCTGCTGGAGGAGGCGGCAGAGTGCACTCGGTAGAGACCGGCAGGTTCGTGATGCGCTGGGCCATCTTGGATGTCGGAGGATGCGGCGGCGGAGTTGGTTGGGGGTTGGCTCGGTTCTGGTGTCGCAATGGGCTCTCGGGGCATATAGCTAATGGTATGAGACAGGGGAGAAGTTGGACGGCTGTGCACTATGAACTTTGCACAGTCGGGAAAAGCGGAGATGTGATTCGGCGGTTCGATGAGGCTTTGAGGAAGAGGTACAGTCTTTTCTGCGATAGAAAAAGACGCGACGGGTCTGCTGTACGCAACGGAAGAGAGAGCGGTTTCGTGGTTCGTGAGTCACTTGGAGGATGACGATGGAGAAGAGAGAGTTTGAGTAGCACAAACTGCAGGTACTAATTATAATGGCGCGTCCCACTTTGGCTATGGCAGGCATGGGCGTGGATACATGGCGTCACCACTGTAATTTGCCCAGAGGACCAAGTACCGTTTATTTTTATTGTTAGGGGTTTTGCACTTTTCCGGCAGGGAACCGCTATTTGGTCATTTGCTAGGGCGTGGCAATGACGCACGACATGCTGCACCACCAACCAACCATGCTGCCAAAACACTGGGCGACGAACTTGAGCATGTCTCTTCCGCTGTCTTGCTGGCGATTCACCCCGCAGCATGTTCCACGCGGCCATCGTGATAGGCTCAACCTGGTACCCGAGTCTGGCAGCGCCAAAAACGGCCCATTCCCGTCTCGGCGGGGCTAACAGCGCGGCGTGTCGCGACATGCATCGGCCGTTGGTGGAATTGGGCTTTCGACCCCGCGGCGGGGACGCCAGCCAGTATCACCAGATGCGTCCCCATGATCTGTTGACGTCCGTCTTAATTTCGTTGCATGCGTGGGAGTTGCCTGCTGCGTGCGGTCGAGTATGCGCCCCGTGCGTATCACTTCCCCCGCGTGTAGGCGTTCCCTCAGACGATTGGACTTGCACGCGCCAAGTACTTTAAGAGATCGCGTAAACTCGGAAGGCCGTAAGCTTGATACTCTTTTGCTTTTATAAATGGGAAGTATAAATATGCACTTGTCATAGAAAGTAGCAAAGAAGACTTGACTCTTCACTGCGCCGCCGTTGGCATATGCTAGAGTCAGGCAACATGCATCATTGATATACACAGTTTTGCGCGAACATCATGCGCCCATTTCTGAAAAACATACACAAAAAGACTCAAGTAATAAAACATGTCATCTTATCTTGGGTGTGTTTCCCAATGTAGAAGTATCAAGAAAAGCAGACACTCCAACTGTATGTCACATCCCGGGTATCAACCGGATTCCGTTTACGCGCACTCTCGGCACCGAAGCGCTTCAGAGGTGCCGTAATTACGATGGCTTCGTCTTGTTCAAAAGATGAATTCCTTAATTCCTGCGCTTGGGTGCTATACAGACCATCGAGTCGCTCGCCATTATGGCCGACGGCGATATTTCGATCGGGCTTTAGCTTACGGATCGGCGATAGCGCGCTAACTCCAGACGTCGAAACGATACGCTCACACTCGACACAGGCTGATCTAAGCCTGATCTACTCGATTGGGTGGGAAAGGATTATCAGATTATCATTTATCGAGCTGCGCCTTTCTCGGTCGTCTGGCGAATCCGCCGCGCAAAACTCATTCAATCCTGAATGTGGCCGGAGCTTGACAAGTATATAAGACAGAGTGCAGTTCAGTAAATTCTCCCAAAAATTATCCATGGCATCATCGCTCCCATAATCTCAATTATAATAAATATTCCAACAAATCTCTTACGATTTTCACACAATGATTGGCTCCAAATCTGTTGTCATCACCGGCGCTACCCGTGGCATCGGCTACGAGACTGCCAAGGCCTTTCTTCAGTCTCCCAATTCTTACCACATTTTTCTCGGCGCTCGATCACTTTCCAGCGGCAACAAGGCTGTTGAAAAGCTCAAGTTGGAATGCCCTTCGGCCATCAATACCATTGAGGTGTTGCTGATCGATGTTGAATCCGACCAGTCCATCGAAAACGCAGTCGAAACCGTCAAGACCAGCCGAGGAGGCAGTCTCGACATTCTCATTAACAATGCGGGTAAGAATCCTCAAAACTTTCACATCACAAAAACAAACAAAAAAGCAAGCGTATTGACCATCTTCAAAAGGGTCCGCCTTTGACTGGGACTACGCCGCCGGCAAGATGTCGCTTCGCGCCTCCCTCACCAGAGCCTACGACATCAACGTCTCCGGCGCGCACGTCGCCACCTGGCACTTTGTCCCGCTCCTTCTCGCCTCGTCCGCGCCGCGCATCCTCTTCATCGCCGGCCTCTCGCAGCTGACCTCAGCCGCCAACGACAACTTTTTCCCGTCCGGCCCTGGCGCCGCGGGCTGGCCCAAGAAGATTGAGTTTGAGACGGTCGGCTACCGCTGCTCCAAGACGGCGCTGAGCATGCTCATGCTCGACTGGCGCTTCAAGCTCCAGGACGACGGCGTCAAGGTCTTCAGCGTCAGCCCCGGCTTCTGCGTGACGGGCCTGGGCAACCAGGGCGAGGACGCGATGCGCCGGATGGGGGCGCAGCGGACGGCGAGCGATGGCGCCGAGACGATTATCAGCGTGGCGGAGGGACTTCGGGACCACGACATTGGCAAGATCATCTCGCACGATGGCATTGTCCCGTGGTGAATCAGCGGTGATGAGTCCCGAACGAAGATACAGTTTGGCTACGAATGAATAGCCCAGGAATCTCTTGTGCCACTTAGTGTATTCTATAGAAAATACCAATACTTTACTATATTTTAATGCTAGCAGAGCATCTCTTGCAGCTGCGTATTGCCGTTTTAATATCATATGGTTAAACCCTCAATCCAATCACATAACGGAGACTCTTCACTGGAGAGGGACGAGCTCAAACTCGGTGAGCTCGCTTCGATATACGCTCGATGCATTCAATTGGTCGCAATGAACTCGCTCTACTGGCGGGGAATAGATTCTTAAGCAAAAATAGTAAAGGTCTTTCGCACTGTTTGACCAATTTCCCTAAGCTGCTGGAAGTGCTCGTCGCAGAATGGGAAGACTGGAAAGCCTATGAGCTTTGCCGTGACATCCGCTGCTCACTGACCTTCACCAACTGGCCAGCGCCGTCTCCTCTTTCCGCAGCTTTTGCAGCTGCCGCCGCCCATCTCTCCGCAGAGAGAAAGGCATCTATACATGCACCCCTCTCTCTCTCTCTCCAGCTTTTGCTTTTTGCTTGCTTTGCTTGCTTGCCTGCCTGGCGCCTTTTCAGGTCGAATGTCCATCACCGTGTCCCGACAGCTTGGGCAGCAACTAACACCACCATGCAGGGGTCGAACGGATGGGTTGACGAGTCACAACAGGCAAACCGTCCTGACAGGTGCAAGACTAAGCGAGAAAAGCGGCCAAGTGTGTATGCCTGTGTATTGGTGGGCAAAACGCAGAAACAAGGGAGCTCCGGAGAAGCATCAGCCAAAAATTGAAGACCATGTCGTCACTAGTGTTCTGGAACACTGGCAAAAGCCGTGTTGTAATATGGACAAATCGCTCTCACCCCCCATGTCATGCAGACAAGAAAAAAAAAGCCGCCGCAAAAAGGGGACGGCCCGCCACGGCTGCTACTGACTAGCTTGCCAAGTTCAGCTGCCTTTGAACTGCCAAAGGGCTGCGCCCGGTCCCAGAGTGACGGGTCGCTACCTGATGTATGAGCACCAAGGTCAGCTTCCCGGCAGACTGGTAACAGGAAGTGTCTTCCGGGTTGGCTAGTCAAGACTGGGCGGGAAACTAGTTGCTGCAATGCAAAGCACAAGCCCAGTCTCCCCAGTACATCTTTCTTTTTTGTCGTCGTTTTCCTTTTTCACTCGTGCAGGTCCGCCGACTAGTGCTGTGCTAATAACTCAACGATTACGGAGTACACCGCTCGGCTTGGGCGCGCCGTGGTGGAATATCAGTCCCGAGCCGGCGGCGTGGCCAAGGGTCCTCCAAGCTGGAGACGACCACAGCTGTCCCAGGAAAAAGCAAACAAGCAAGGTAGCCAGAAGCCCGCCCCAGTGCAAGAAAAATTTGCAATACAGCAACACTTGGCTTGCTGCATCGTGGCCAGCGGGTGGATACGCCAGCGTGGCATACCAAATACTTGGGAGGGGAATGTGTCAGGCAATAGCTAGATCTCAAGTTGTGAGCTTCAGATTGAGTGCCATCACCATGCAGGAAAATTGCATGTTTGAAGTTTAGTGTTTTGCTTGCTTGTTTCTTTTTCTTTTTTTTTTTTTTCTTTCTTTGCTCTTGCATTTAGCAGCATCGAATCCTTAGCTGCGTAGACTGTGGTCGATTCTGGGATACCTGTCCAGAGCCTTCGTCGTATCCCAACGGTCGCTACTAACTAGTACAACTGGGGCCTTTCGCGGAGTTTCTTGAGCTGGATGGTTCGGAGAAGCACCCATATGCCAGCTTTCTGTGCCAGTCCCTGTGTAATCCGGTGTGACAGATGATAGATTTTAGCTCGGTATTACTTTGACAGGAAGTACATGTGGCGATCTTTGCCTATTCCTCTCTTCTTGGGATGGCGACTGTGTTGTTGTGGCGTGCGTAGGATGCTTTTATCCGCCTCCTGGGGTATGCATACTGGTGCGGGCGGGCATGTGCGTTCTCCGAGAGGCAATTTGAAAAGACGAATCATACGGGGTCCAGCCAGAGTGGCGTGTTCAATGAGACCCGACGCAGTGGTGACCAACCAGAGAAGCTGCCAAAATTCAATATTCGGCCACACCACCCCTCTCACCCATCAATCTCATGACCGCGGTGGTAGCTTCTGCAGGCCAGCAGAGGTGGCTTGTCAAACCGTTAGTTATTATAACGCAAGCATGTCATGGAGGGAGGGATAGCGTGTAAGTAAGACAGAGCACTTCGGGAGACCCTTGCTTGGCAATTTACGATAGACAGCACTTTGTACTGGTACTGCCAGTTACTTTCTCTCCCACCAGGAGCGAGAGCATGCGCATAATAACAGGTCAGTATTGTCTCGCCAGTGTTCACATGGGCAACCGTAGCCGATTCAGGCTCCATGAGTTCGAGCCAGGGGCCTCAGTGAACGACCAAACGACCTGCTGTGATGGAACACTGCGCCCAATGTTGGAAGCTTCTTCTTGGTGTACATATTGCTACCAGTGCCACTCGAGAAGGCGGACCCTGGGCTCCGGGGTCGCATTGCTGCAAAATCTCTGGGCGCCAAAATGCGCCTGGGGTACTGTTGCAGCCCGGTCTAGCAAGCAACCAGAATCTGCAGGCATTTGTAACACTTTGTTGCGAGACAAGCCAGCAGGGCGCATGGGCCAGGCCAGCCCGGGAATTTGGAAACAAGCTGACCTGGTCGGCCAGCGTTCCAACGGTCGGTCTGAGAGGGCCACGAGCTGGTGGCGACATGACAATTAAAGGCCCGATCCTTTCATCACCGGGGGCCGGGTAATGGTGGGCTTGCCAGAAAAGGGAGGCGGCTGTGGCGGCAGGTAAATAATATCGTACTTGCACGTCGCATTTGCGGCGTGATGCCTGGCTGGCAATAACTCCAGAGCACATACTGTGTACAGGTAGCTCTGCGATGCCGCCTGCGCTCTTTTTTATTCTTGGTGAAATGATACCACTTTATGTACTGGTAGAAGCTACGGGGAAACGCCGCTGCAGATTTGTACGTTGCTCAGAGGCTCGCACCTCTTGTATGAAGCATGATGCAGCCCCCCACGGCAAGTGGCATACTTAACAGGATAGGGGACCTCTCGTGGCTTTGGGCTATCGCAATAGATCTGCGGACGCTAAATATTTGGTGTCAAGCTGCCTCGCTCAAGTCCTGTTGCGCACGCGCTCTCAAGATGGTGTGTGGAGGAAGTGGTGGGCACTCACCGTTGATGGCACCAACGAGGAGGCCGAGCAGGGATCAGCGACTTAGACAGTGCTCGGGAGTGAAAACAGCCGTTGAGGAGGTGTGGACAGAGGGCGGACTTAAGTCAAGGCCGTTTTTTTTTTCCCTTGCAGTTGCATGTTTTTTTCGACACCATTATCTGATACTCGGGTCAGATTCGTCTCAGTCATTGGCATGTCACTGGTGTGCATGCAGCAACAGTCTGAACTGTCCCAAAGCCCGTAGCCATGTCAACTCGATAGTCCCGTGTAGCAGCTAGCTTCAAGACAGATAGTGACTTTGGATGAAAAGGTGGTCGATTGGGGAGCCAGTATTGGGTTCACGCCCGGAGCGTCCAAGATTTCTTTTCAACCTGGTTGCTTTCTGAAGCTGGCTTTGCTATCCGACTTGACCGCGTTTCCGCACTGAACTGTTTCCCAGAGGTTAGAGTCCCAGCACTCTGGTCCAGCGGCTTGGACAAGACCGCGCAGGACTGGGGCAGTGAACTGCAGCTAGGATCGAGATGGATAGGCTGGTGGGCCACGCTGGAGCGGCGGGAGGGGATGGGGGGACGAGTTTCCACTGAGGCTTGCCGCTAGCCAAGGTAGCGTGAAGGCGAAGAAGAGGAGGAAGAAGAAACAAGCTGCTTGACGGTGCTTGTGCAGGCGTATCAACAAAGAAGTGCTGCCTGGCTGCAAGACAGACTGGGCGTGGTCCACCGCAATGGTAAGCCGGGAGGGCGGCGCTGGGCTGGAACGAGTGGCATGCAGGTTGCTGTCGCTGGGTCTTGACCAGAGTAGGCAGGCGAGGGACACGAGACAGCCAGTGAGGCAGCGGCGGAGGGGTCGGGGTCGGGGTAGAGGAGATGGAGGGGACCAGAGGAAAGATGACGAGATGAGAATATGACGGGCGTTGGATGGACCCAGGCGCCTGGAAACGGGAGAGGTGTAATATGTAGGACGGGGGATGGGTGGGTGTGGGTGGAAAGTGGGAGGAGAGGCGGTCCGTGAACGCAGGAGCAGAGCAATGGCCGGCTCATCTGGACAGCCAGACAGATGCCAACTGGATAGACGGGCAAGGCAAGGCAAGGCAGGATGGCCTAGCTAGAGTCTAGGTCAAGTCTAGGGCGTTTTAGAGCCGTTGCAACAGTTTTGACCCCCAAAGTCTCCGAATTCAAGGCTGGGTACTCCGTATACCTACAGCCCTCTCTGATCTGCTCCAGCAGCCCCGTTGCAGCGGGTGGCTCCCCCGAGTTCAACTGTGTTTTGTGCTCCCGCCCGCTGTCATTTCTCTTTTCTCGATGCGCTGCTCCAACTAGGAAGCCAGCTTACTGGTACCTCCCTCTGTCGTTTGCTGCAAGGTACATGCATCCCTAGGTAGAAGGACCATCACTTGTACGGATACATCCTCAACATCCTGCTCACGATAATCATCGCCCCCTTCGTCACTTTGCATCTCGCATCCGTCAATTTCACACCCTCCCACACACCACCCCCTTCCTTGCCCGTCCGCCCATCATCCCTACCCGCATCACAGATCACTTGGTGGTGGACTGGCAAGGCTGGTGGTGCTGCACACGCAAACTAGTTTTACCTCCTCCACCGATAACCGACAGCTTGTGTTTTAGCGTCGGAGCAGTCTCTCGCCCCCCCAACATTGCTTCTTTCTGCACTTTCTTTATCATCTCCTCTCCACCCGCCTCCCTCCGACCTTAGCCTGCGTCGCCTCAAGCAACTTTCCACTCTCCAGCATCCATTCTCACCCTGGCGTTATATGTGACCCGTTGGCCATCATCACAGTCGCATACTCGCCGTATCTACCTACCTACCTACCTAGCCTGCCCGCGCAGCCCACTCACTAAACACTGTGCTACATATTTCACACACCTGATTGACCCGGTACAACACGGAACTTCAACAACCCGTCACCACTCCCCCACGCCAGCATCAGCCTACGGCTCACCAAATTCTGGGGTTTCCAGCAAGCATCATCAACTACTGAAATTCAGCCGCTTTTCCGTTCGCATCCACGCCACTGGGCGCTGTTCCCTGGCCGCAGACATCGCCAGACCAACTATCGCCTGCCTACGCTACCTCCCCACACAACGACACTATGAAGCCCTCAACAAAGGCTTCTTCAAAGGCGTCCGGCTCCTCAAAGTAGGTTTTATGTCTCCTACATTACTCTTCCCTGGAGATCGTCCAACCCGCACATCCTGCTCTCGTGCTAACACAGAACGCAGCCATGCCGCAAAGGGTCCCATAGTCACAGTCTCCAAGTCGGAGATTGTTGAACAGCGCGGCAAAGTCATCTCCATGCGCCTTGGCGTGGATGTTCAGACCTGGGAAATGAGAACGACACATCCTGACGAGACTGTATTCCGCCAAGATAAGCCTCTCAGCCTCCGCGTTCGCTGGTGCTGTCACCGCTGCAACGGCAACATTGCTTCAAACGGCGCCTGCTCCAAGTGCGAGCATGCTCGCTGCAAGAAATGCATACGTCTTCATTCAGACGAGCAACTCGCTGACGCTCTGGTTGGCATGAGGTCGTCTCGCAGCCGCCACCGAGGACACGACGAGGGCTACGACGATGGCTGCAAGGACTCGGGCTATGGTCTCAAAAAGCGCAACACTACTGGAGGCCCGGATCTGGTTCTCAGGAAACCCCGTCACCGAGTGAGACGAACCTGTCATGTCTGCAACGCCGATTTCGCCCAGCTCAGCAAGATTTGTGACAAGTGCCAGCATGTTCGCTGCACAGATTGCCCTCGCGATCCGTAAGTACCCACCTCATCACTCTTGCCCCTTCTCTCTCATCCTCACGAGTCTGCCCGCGAATGTTCGGATGGCTAACAAATAGGCAGACCCAAACAAAGCAAGTACCCATTCGGCTATCCCGGTGACGTGTTTGGTCCGAACAGCATTCCTTACTATGAATGCGCCAAGTGTTGGGCCTTGTATGATCCTCATGCAGAGAACGGCACCCCATGCAGGAGGTGTGGCGAGAAGAAATCCGACGACTCGCCCAGAGCCCAGCCACGCGCTGTTGATGACGACTACGACCCCAGCTTTTTGCGAAGACTCGAGGCAAGGCTAGACGAGCTTGAGGGTCATGGCGCTGATCCTTCTCTCGGTCAATCAAGTTGAATCCTGCACGCCTCGGGGTGAGATGTCGTGTGGCAGCACAAGCCAATCTCCCGAACAATGGCGGAGGCTCTCAGCCCCCACAGCAAGGGCTGCAGTGCTTTATTGCCTCTTTCCCTTCTTTCAATTCTCCTGGACACTTTTTATGTTGTATTACGATTTATGAAACTTGAGATGATCTTTCTTTTTTTGCGCAGGCCAGCATATACACTGCATACTTGAACAGGGGCAGGCTCGGCAGCTTGCATGGGGGCCCTATTCTAATTATTTTTATCAACCCTTTTATTTCATTGGATTTGCTTGCTACGCAGGCACGAGAACTGTGGTTCTTAATGTTGGATATTAGCAAGCACTGGGAGTCTCGGAAAAGCATTCTATTATAATAATTTTGGAGCGAATCTGGTCTGACATAGAGTTATCATTCATACATGGTAATACACCCATACCACTTATAAGAAACACCAAAGTCACATATACGAAAATCTAAACTCGAGAGAATCAAGTGAAGGACTCTGCGCATGAATGCATAAATGCAAGGGTTGCACGTAAACTATGCATGTAGGGTTTCATAGCTAAACTGCATCGCCGTAAGGGATATGGCGAAAATACGCGGCATACAACCACACCGTCAGGAGAAATCGCGATGTCAGCAGCTGCAAAAAAAAGGGATAGCCCGACGAAATGAGACCATTCGCCTGCACAAACAAGGGGAGTTGCAGCGTGGCTGAACCAGGTTCCCTTGCTCGGCCGGGCGCCTCGGATCGACAGCATGCTTTTTGTATTGCCAAGCCCCAACGTCTTATCTCACTCTTGTTTGTCGCTCTCTCTCTCTCTCTCAAGGAGGCACAAATTGGCGTGCAAGAGCTAGGAGAAAAGTTTCCGAAAAATAATGGACAAAGAGATGCATGATGTGCATGTAATATGCGCCATCTCCCCCCCCCAGAACACGGACGTCATTTTGCGGCACCTACGTTCTTCGGAGGCTGGTCCCGGGGACGAGGCGATGGCGCCGCCATGCCACGTGTATGTGCATCTCTTTCTCTGCTCTTTACCTCCCTTCCTCTCCGAAACCTTTGCTTTTTTTTTTTTTTAACCCGGTCGTCTTTCCCAAATAGTCTGTCTTCTTTCTAGTGCAGCGAGTAGAACATGCAGGCAACCAAGGGGGGGTGGACAAGAGCCAATGGAAAGGCTTACCTCTCCGCTGGGATAAATGCGCCGTTTTTTTTTTTTGGTGTGTCTCGCTCCATTCTTTGTTCTCTCTCTCTCTCTCTCATGCAGTACGCCCAGCTTTGGCGGCGCACCAGCCAGCCCCATGGTGCATGGGAGGGAGGCGGCGCGCCAACCCGCACCGAAACATTGCGGTTGTCCGAAATTAAACGGCTGCGCTGGCTGCTATTCTACGTGCGTAATATGTACGCGATGCATCATATTTTCTCTTGTCACTAATTGGTGGTTCTCTTGTGCATGCTAACAATCTCACTCATTCTCTGTTTCCCCTTTCCTTTGCGATCGTGACATGTACAATGCCTCCCATGTCTTTTGCTGTGTCAATTGAATATGTTAATGCTATTAATATCTCTGTGTAATGGTTCAGCCATTTATTTTCTTCTCCTCTTATTTGCTCTTGATGCCCCTCCTTAACAGCTGAGAAAAGAGACCACAACGCCTCTCAGCTGCATCTAATAGTACATTGTTCCCCCTCTTAAGTCCCTTATTTCCAGCAAACATATGCAGGGCTGATTTACGTAGCATTTCTCTGCGTTGTTTTATCAGTCTCATGCTTACGCTCGTCTCATCTCTTCTCGCACAAAAGGCTCCAGGCCCAGCCTGGCACCTGCAGGTACGCTCGCTCCCAGCGTCTCCATTCTGTTCAATCGGCGGCCTAGGTAGCGTCCCATACCGTCCATTCGGCTGTTCAGGTAGGGGTGCTGGTCCTCAATCTGTCGACGCGCCACGGCTGCTTCGAACGGAGCAGGGTTGAGAATAGGCATGACCCGGTGCGTTGGGTAGAAACGTCCCCGGATCGACTTCTCCTTGAGCCTAACGCCATCGCCCACAATGACCCAGCCGTGGAAGGCAGCGGGCTGCACCTGGCTCCGCCAGTGTGACTCGTCACGCAGAGCAATGGGCAGCTGCTCCATGGGGACCAGCGTTGAGGGGTCCGCCCCGGGGTCTGCACGCTGATAGAGGGTTCCGCGGAAGAATACCGCTCCAGGAAAGTCTCCGGACGTGTAGATAAATCGTAATCCCATCACGACCATGTCTTCGGACATGATGCTGAGCTCTGCCGGCAGATTTCGCACTCTCAGACAGTCGCCCACTTCAATGCGCTCCGCACCGAGGAAGCATCCGTAATATGTGATCGTCTTGGCTTGCACATCCTCTGACATGGCTGACCACAGCGAGTTTGACCAGTCCACTTTGGATGCAGCCATCTTTGATGCATCCAGCAGAAGCAAGTCCCGTTTAGAGGCATCTGCTCCGTATTCGCGAAATTTCTCGGGCCAAGGTATCTCGTCAAATATCTTGTCACTCAGCTCCTGGATCGCCACAGGCGGCACGCTAAAGGCTTGAAATGGCCGCATATCCTTGTCTTGCTTGGCAACATTTTGTTGCGGGATGAGAGCACTACCTAGAGGCATCAATTCGTGCACCCCCGGCTGTTGAGGATTCTGTGAAGCAATTATACCCAGACGCCAGGTGTTTCCATTTTGAAACCACACCTGCTCTCCCACTCTGAACAAAATGGGCGATTGTAGTGACCACCCTACACTTCGTTGCTGCTGCGCCTGTGCTGCTTGCTGTCGTGCCTGTAGTTCCGCATGCTGTGTGGTTTGCTGCTGCTGTTGCTGCTGTTGCTGCTGTTGCTGTCGCGCTGCAGCTTGAGCCTGTGCTTGAGCTGCAGCAACTATTTCCGTGTTGACTTGTGCAGCTGGTACAGCTGTCGCCGTCTCTAGTTGCTTGGAAGGTGGTTGTCCGGGGATGGTCGGTAGTGGTACAGGCGTGACTTTCAGGGCCATCTTCTCTGGTTTTGCTGGCAGGAGTGTGGGTGTGTTACTAGTCGTTTCGTCCATGGAAGCGGCAAGTTTTGCAGCGCTGGGTGAGTTGCAGTGAACACAGCAGCAATCTTTGTATTCCTTCGACGAGGAGAGGAGCCATATCAGATGCGCTGCGAACTCTTGCGGTGTCTTGAACAACTTTGATTTGACTGGATATCCAGATACCCAGATATGTTTTGACTTCTCGTATGGCCAGTATCCTCGAGGAAACTCTACAAACCATGAATTTCCCTCTGATCCCTTGTCAGTAATGCTTCCATGCCGGGCGCCTTTTCTGTTTTCCACTCGACTTACCATCGGGGTTGGGTGATAGCTCCATCTTTAGGATAATTCCTAATTTGACTTTCCACTCAACAAAGCGCGGGTCGTCATCAGCAAGTCGTATCATCTGCGGCTTTGCTCTGGGTGTTTTGTCGGTTGGCTCTTTGGCTGGCTTCTTTGGCGCTGGCGCCGTTACGGGCCAGTAGCCTGGACCTGTATCTGCTCCATCACTCCGTGCGACGCGCACGACGTCGAATTCTTTCAAGTCCGCCATGTTCGGTTTCTATCAAGAGACTGTGCGCGCGTCGGCTTTGCATGCACTGGAAGCTTCTCCTTCACGATGCCGTATTGGGTGTCAAGGACTTTGCTTCTGCTGCCCTGTCGCGACAAAAACTCTCCGGAAATAATGACCAGGTACAGTTTTGAGTCCCTCTCCTGGTCAATTCGAATTTACTTTTCTACGCGCACCAACTCATATATGCGCCTTGCAATGCAGCCCCTCTGAGTCGCGTCTATGCGAAGCTGCGCACTGTTTGCGTGATGGAACAAGGAAGTCGAGGTGCCACGAGCTCCGCTGGAAATCGCCCATTGCTGATGAGTCAGCACTCCCTGACGGCATTACCCTACAGACAACTCTGTGTTTTTTATGTGCCCCCCGCGCGTCGGATGACTTGTTATTTTTGTGTTTCATTGGGTGGACTGGCTCGTGTAGCTTTACCCTTTCCCTCTGTACATTGCAGCTCTATGTCCGAGTCGTTGTTGTTGCTACCAATTCCGGCTTCATGGAACACACCTCAGCTCGTCTCTTTCAATTCCATTCCGGCCTTCCATTGTGAGAGTAATGTTGGTTGCTCATTCGAAAACACAAATGAACAAATAAATGAATAAACACATCACTCCCAAGCATAGCCCCTCCCCGACACACAGAAGCAAAGATTAGCCAAAAGTCATTCCTGGTCATTGAGCCTTAACGTATTACTGCCAACGGTTGCCTGTGGCGCCACTCCACGCACCGCCACAGCTCCAACGCGTAAAGAGGACGCGCCCAGCGGCCCCTCCATATGGGGTTTGCACAATCGCAGACTTTCTATGTCAGCAACAGAAACGACACAACGCGACGCAATGGAGGTTGAAAACGATGTCCGGTACGGCAACACAAACAGGGCATTCCTGCAAGCAATGCTTGCGAGGAGTTCTATGACTTTCCGTGAATCGCGTCCCATCATTGCCGCGATCTTGAACGCGGAAAATACAGGTGATCAAGTCCGATCGGAACAAGTCACAGAAGATATGTTCGATACATTCATGGGCACGGCTCGAGAAGCTGCGTCACTATTCGACTACGAAATCCGCAGAACACAACATCAAATTACGAAAGAACGAGTCTACGCCTTTGTCAACACCGCCTCCGATCCGCAAACGCAGCTAGCGACTACTTTTAATCACGACGAGCTGGCCTTTGTCAAACGAGCATTAGAAGCCATGTTTGACAAGTACAACACACCACGAATGGAAGTCATTGCGCTTACCGACATGCAAGCCGTCAAGCTCGCGAGACCGAATCGTCGAGAGAGCGCAGTAAATCGAAACGAAGACGAACCTACACAGTCGCAGGCGACTATTGACAAGGGTCTGAAGCACAGCGAAGTGGAAATAGTCCTGGAGCATCTGGTGGGCGGTGGATGGTTCGAAAAAAGCAGAGAGGGCTTCTATTCCCTCACACCCAGAGCATTGTTGGAATTGCGGCCATGGCTCGTGGGAACTTTTAACCACCCGGACGCGGAGGAAGGCGAGTGGCAGCGGATCAAATTTTGCGAGGCGTGCAAAGATATTGTGACGGTGGGCGTACGGTGCGCAGAGCCGGATTGCATCTTCCGAATTCACGACATTTGCGAAGAGGCATTTTGGCGCATGAGACGAAACAAAATTTGCCCCAAATGCTCGAGAGAGTGGACGGGAAACTTGTACGTCGGCGAGCGCGCGGTAACAACCACCCAAGCGTACCAGAGAGGCCGTCGTCAAAGTGGTGGCCGACGCGGTAATTTGGCTGATGAAGTAGTCCAGAGCATGGTAGAAGACGAGAGGGAAGACGAGAGGGAAGACGAGAGGGAAGACGATGAAGAGTAAAGTGGCAAGGGGCGCAACATGAATAATTGGAGAAATGTCGATACAGACCAATGTAAATTAGCGATACCCACAGTATAATAATTCAATCAAAATTACGGACGAGTCGCGCCGATGCCATTTGCAAGGTTCCGTGCGGATATTCGATGTAAATCCTTGGCGCAGAGTGACCAGAGCAGATGTACCAAGACTGCACGGATTGCGCAGTCTGACGCGCTGATTCTAGAGCATCTGAAATAAATCGCGTCAGAAACCAGCAATAACTCGGATATTTGATTATACATCCTAACAAACGGGACTTATAAAGCAATTCCAGTCCCTCTGTTCTTAGACAATAGCATTGTACTTGCTAGGTACAATCACAAGCTTGTGTGGAGTTCAGCTGGTCAACGGTGGCTCATGACGTCGCTCCATTGGTGGCGGTGTCAGGGCGGCCTCTTCCCCAACAGCGCTAAGAAGCTTGGAACCTGGAACTTGAACAATCCCGACCTGGTCCAAAGTACATAACCAAGGTCCGAGTCACTCGGGTTCTCTTGCAAACTCAACCGGATTCATCGCGCTGCTGCAAAAATCACACATATACCCCGGAAAAGAGCGCTGATACAACCAACCCTTTGAGTCCGTACCACATACTGCGCCAGCCACAATGCTCGAATACTTTACCTACAAGAAGGTCAAGAAGCACAACGCCCAAAAAAAGGCCAAGCAAGAGGCGGAACAGGCCAAAACCTCAGCGGACGACTCTACGACGGCGGACGAGATTGATTATGGCACAGCCAAGCTGCTAAAAGGCAAGAAGCGCGACGACGGCAGCGGTAAGGTAGATGTTGTGCTGCACGAAGACGACGAGCGCTTCATTGAAGATCTCCTCGCCGAGCACGACGGCCCCGCGCCGCCTCTGCCCCCGCGCATCAATGTTGCCGACATTGACTGGCCCTCGGACAACGAGGCTGCCGTGGCGGCCGAATCCTCCAAGAAGAATGAGACCGCGACCAAGGACGCCGCCGCCGCCAAGACGGAGAAGAAGGGCAACCGCCTGTCCATGTTCTTCACGCGCCACAAGAAGTCCGCCGCCGAGGACGGCCTCAAGCCCGAGGACGCCGCCCTCACGACCACCGAGGCCGAGCGCGAGAAGAAGGACCTGGGCCGCGTGCTGGACAACCTGGACCTCACCGCCAAGAACAACAAGATTGTGCCCGGCGGCGACGCCTCCGCGATCCTCCAAAAGTTCACGCAGGTCTTCAAGGACCTCGTCAACGGCGTGCCCACCGCGGTCGACGACCTGACGAGCCTCATCGAGGACCGCGACGGCGCCATCTCCAAGGGCTTCGACAAGCTGCCCTCGTCGCTGCAGAAGCTCGTCACGCAGCTGCCCGACAAGGTGACGGCCAGCCTGGGACCCGAGATCCTCGCGGCCGCCGCCAAGAGCCAGGGTATCAAGACCGACACGGACGACGGCCTCAAGGGCACGGCCAAGAAGATTTTCCTCCCGCAGAACATTACCGAGCTCGTCACCAAACCCGGCGCGGTCGTGGCGATGCTGCGGGCCATTGTGGAGGCGCTCAAGACTCGCTGGCCTGCCTTTATTGGCATGAATGTCCTCTGGAGTGTCGCCTTGTCACGTAAGTTCAATACAGTAACATCGTTTTGTCTCGTGCTTCGCTAACATATTGATTACAGTGTTGTTGTTCGTCCTGTGGTACTGCTATAAGCGCGGCCGTGAGGTTCGCCTTGAGCGCGAAAAGACGGAGAATACGATTGAAGACGCCGACCGCTTCGAGGAGCTCCCCGATGATCCCACGCTGCCTGCGCCGCCTCGTACAGAGGTGACACCACCAGAGGAGACGACAGCCACTTCATCCAGTCGGGAGCTGACTGAGGGAGAAGTGGTGGCCACCTCCAGCAAGACGAAATAGAATAGATAATCGGGGTGACTTTAACGATTCTTTTCATGACGCCTGATGAAATAACATACCTAATACACTATATCCATTGTTACAGCAAATTGAAGTTATTTAAGAATCCACTTGTGCACATAATATCCGTGACTTGGTAATGGGTATCATTATTCGTAGCGGCGTAACTGTAGATGAATTATTCTATTATACAGACTTTTTCAGTCGTCCTCAACCAACTCTTTAATTTCCTCGCGGCCAGGTGCTAGGTTCACTGCTTCCGCCTTGGCGTTTGCTCCTCCCGTACTCAAGTCGTTGCCACCGTCTTGCATCCAGAAATCGACTTCGTCAATTATATCGTACACAATGTCTTCGGCCACCTGCTCAGCGTATCTCTCCGAAACAGCTCGCAGCTTCCTGCTTTGCGCTTCTGCGTCAGTAGCATTGAAGTCGGGAGGCGGGTACCAAAAGTTGGGACCAAAGTTGACTTCTGCGGCACCGCCACGGAATATGCTGATAGCTGGGTAGTATCCGAGCATCCCGTCATCTAGACCTTCGCGCGCACCAACTTGCGCCGTGGGCCGCGAAGCCGGAGGCAGGAAACCCAGCAGATTTTCAAACGGGGTTCCCATTAGCACACCATTCTTGTATACTTTGATGTATGAATTTGGGAGTGTTCGAAGAGCAGGTGTAGAGTGTGTCGGATGAGGCGGGTGGGCGTTGGCACTAGCAGCAGTGGATGGCGATGGGTTCATAAGATCTTCCAGCTCACGCGTCGTGTGGTATTCGATCTTTTCAAAGTATGTGTGGGCCTTGAAACGGATCGGCACACGGTCGCGGACGATGTTCGGTGCTTCGGCGGTCGGAGGTGGAGGCTCATCAGCAGCGTCGACAGCAGGATGATATTGGCCCGCCATAATTTTGCGGTGGAGGCGCTCTGAAGGTAGTTGAATCTCCAATCCGATAACATCACCTTCGCGAATACCCTCACCAGCCGGGAAGAACTCCTTCGGGCGGGACATGTGGACCTTCTCTCCCGCCACGTCGCGAATGCCGTAGCTGTAGGCGTCGAAACCAACTGGCGCATCTAAGGAGGCCTCTCGTCGGGCCCATCCCATGCGAACATGCTTGCCACCCTCGGGTTTCGTCTCTCCCGGCGGCGGAGGTCGCACTCCTTGTGTAATCTTGCACTCCCAATACCACCGACCCTCTCGCACCGCAACATTGGCGCGTGCCATGCGGAAGCCTCGGTCGGTGGTGACTATGCGAGCCGACTTGTCAAAGAATACGTGCGATGCAGCGTCCTCGCACGTAAATCGAGGCCCGAATGGCTCCGACTCGGTCTGGCGATAGTAGAACATGGAAGGGAAACGTGGATCTGCTATGCATTGTGTGTATCGGAAGTTCTTCTTGTTAGCAACACTACAAGCACGGTTAGCTAAGCTGACGAGGCTTGAAAGTTGGCGTGGGCGTACTGATCAGAGGTCTCGAAGAACTCGACGGTATCTCCTTCGGAATGGATGACCTCGTGGTGCTGCGTCAGGACAGGTCCTCTGGGCGCATCAAAGTCGGAAGGCTTTGGTGGCGCAAGTTTGTAACGTAGTGGACTGGACTCGCTCTGCTCGACATCCTTCTCAGCAGCCTTGGGATCCGGCGTCGGAGGAATGCTGTCGCCTTTGGACTCGCGTTTCTTCAGCGTCTCTTTCTTCATTCTGCTAGGCTTTGAACGAGATGCCTGTCCATCATCTTCTGCCTGCGAGGGCGGATCTGCGAATTTGACATCGGGGTTCAAGGGCGACGGCCGAGCAGGGCTGTGGATCTCGTCAATCGCGCGTTTTTGCGGAATAGTAGATAGAGAGGCCGCAGGGGCGGTCTCCTGCTTGGGAGTCTCGGCATCAGAGGCCATGATGCGCAGGACGGAGCAATTGGGCCGGCAATTGGATGGTGTAGACTGGACGAGCGAGACGCGTTGCGACACGAACCGACCGTGGTTGCGCCGAGAGCTGCACCCCACCAAGAAACCAGAATTCAAAAAGTTGCATCATTATGTCAGCAGGTTCGGATCAAAGATCAACTGATAAAGAACTCGTCCGAGAACGAAAGAGGCTTAGCGCGGTGTGGCCGTGAGCTAAGAAAAAGCCCCTGTGGCTCCTTGTGGCGCGACGGGGCAAATAAGCCAATCAGCGCGAGGCAAATGTAATCAATGCCTAATTTACAGGCTTTTCAGAAGCCGTCAGTGTCAGCATAGGCCTGAAAACCCCACTGAGCAGCCTACGCAGCGCTGCATCTTGGTGGTGACGCTCCAGATAATCGGTTGTCGGGTCCATCCCACATCCTGTCCGCGAGAAGCACCAAGTACCGAATAGCATTCGAGACTGCATAGAACCCATCATCCTGGGCCAACCAGAGCAGCCAGCGCTGCGAGAAACGACGCAGAAGCTTGCGCGAGGAGCGGAAACTGCTCGCCCCGACTTTGGCGCTCTCCAGGATCCGTTGACCGCCACCGGCCTGGACTAAGCTCGACTGGCTATACTTTTGGCGGGCGTATTCGTCACGACTAAATTTGGCCACTCGCCTGGCCCTGTCCGGGAGTCTAGCACCGCCGACCCAGGGAAAACTGTTTTCATCGCGGCCCCCTCGGAAGACATTTGCACTCTTCCAACCACAACAATCACCTCGACACGGCCAGCAAACGCGCCCCGGGACGCCGCCGTCGCCTGCTTATCGCTGCCCTACGCCTTGTCACGCCACCTACCCTGCCTGCTTTCGCCTTTGCCACATCTTGTGTCTACGGACACGTTGACATCGCCAACCCGCCCTCGTTGTTTGATTTTCCCGACGCTCAGTGCCCGCCACCAACCTCAGGCCGAGCAGTAGCCTTTGCAACTTGAGCAGTTGCAGCCAGTTGGACCCCGTGTGGCTGCGTTTCGGAAACCTGGCAGAATCTGATGCGTCGCGCACCCCGTTTATGATACTACGCCAGCTGTCGCTATCGCACCCACCATCACGACTGCCATCGTATTTCGCCGATCAGTTCGATTTAATCATGGCTGAAGCATCACAACCAGCGACAACTGTGTCGCAACCGCGAACAGCCTTGCCGTCACGACCTATTTCCAGGGGTCGCGATGGATTCACCGCCACAACCTCCTCGCGACCATCACCGGATGGCGAGACTCAAAGACATCCTTTGACGAACGGCAGCAGAAGTCCGAGCTCAACTGGCACCGCCGAATCGTCCTCCAAAGGAGCCGGCTCCAAGAAGAAGCAACAGTCTGGTTCCTCGTCCGGTCACGGCCAGGTCTGCAGGTAAGCCGCCCTTATGATTCACGCCTTTGATATCAAAGCTGACACCCGCTGCCAGCAACTGTGGCACGACAGAGACACCGTTATGGAGAAGATCTCCCCAAGGCGCCACAATATGTAACGCTTGCGGCCTCTATCTGAGAGCCAGAAATTCGGCACGACCAACGAACTTGAAGAAACCTCCCAAGGTTGTTTCTGCAGAACCGCCTCGCGCAACGCCGCCGAAAGCCGGGAGTTCTGGACAAGATACTACACCTAAAGTTGCCGGTGCTACTTATGTTGCTGCGGAGAAAACGCCCTCAGGGACGTGCCCTGGAGGAGGTCGCTGTAATGGAACAGGTGGTGCTGAGGGTTGCAACGGTTGCCCGGCATACAACAATCGGGTTTCCAAACTCAGCATGCTACAAAGGCAAGGAGGCTGTGGAGGAGGAGGAGCAGATGATGCGACAAAGGATGCACCTGTTCCCATTGACGTAAATGCCCTTCAAGCGCAGAACCAACAGTCGTCTGTGATCATTGCCTGCCAAAATTGTGGCACTACAATCACACCTCTATGGAGACGAGATGGAAACGGTCACGTCATTTGTAACGCATGCGGTAAGTTGAACCTTGAATATTTCAAAAATATAATTCTATGCTGACATGACGCTTTCTTACAGGTCTTTACTACAGACTCCATGGAGTCCACCGCCCTGTGACGATGAAGAAGGCAACTATCAAACGACGCAAGAGAGTCATCCCCGCAAGCCAAGAGGAGGAAGGCGAGGATGGCGACGTGGTGATGGATTCGCGGAGCGCAGAGACGACACCCGAGCGAGGCACTATGAACGATGACGGATCTATCAATCTCGGAATACGACGAAAACCCGAGCAGTCTGTGCCTATGGATCTGGACTCACCACGAACGCAAGTGAAGCAGCTGTCGCCTCTTCCAACTCCATTACCACCCGCGTCGGATCTAGCGGCATATCGGCAGACTCCATCCTCATCTCGAAACGCGCAACCCTCGCTTAATGATGAGAATCGGCTACCGCCCCTCAATTCGATGACGGCCGGCTCTGAAAGGCAGTCTTCTCTTTCACCGTCCTCTTTCATCTCACCCAGCAGGAAACGATCTTTTTCTGCGACAGACTCGGCCTCTGTTGTGGGTTCTGAGGGTGCCTACGATAGCGCAAAACGCGTTTCTTCTATCCGAGACATTTTGAATCCAGCATCAAATTCGCGCGAGGGAAGGGACGGCAGGTCCGAGTACTCTCTTCCTCCACTAAGATCTCCCGCAGGCGGAGAATTCACACCAGTGAATCGGCCCAGTGCATATTCTTCACGAGACGGCACCCCGAGCAGCCACACATACGAGAATGACCAGAAGGCGGAACGAACACAGATGCTCGAGAGAGAGACGGAGAGAATACGGGAAATGCTCGCTGCAAAGGAGCGAGAGTTGTACAAGCTCAGGACAGGCTGAGTGACAGCGCCTGAGCCACTGTATGAGTTTGGAGATTGGATGAATGTGGAACGATTGATGAATTCCTGATTTATAGCACGGAGCTCGGGGCACGGGTGAATGCATAGCTACATAACGAAGGGGTTGACGGCGCCTGGGAATTTGTTTTTCTTTTAATCAATTGTTTACAACATTGCTTGCGGGAAAACTTGGGCAATAAATGAATCTGGCGCAGAAAATGGAAAAAGAACGAGGGAAAAATTGGTATCATTGAGTTTATATAGATAGAAAAGGTCCAAACCAATCTTACCTCCCGTGCCATGGGAGGCAACATGCTAATACAAGGCTTTTTGCAGTTTTTTGGCCAGTTCCACGGGTTGATGAGTACATGAAAATATATGTGTAATTACGTGCTTGTTGTAGATGTTTCGCAAGACGATGAAGCACCATGAGTCATAATGTATGGCTCGCAGGACGGAGACCTCGAGAGCGCCGGAGGTGAGGTGATGTTACGGTGCGAGGGTCCGGACAAGTGGAGCCTCTGGACTGCCGCCAGCTCGGCGACTGCGCAAGTACGAGTAAGCAGAAGGGTCCGGGCAAGAAAAAAAAGGCGGCCACAAGTTAGGTTCAGCCGCTCCACGAACAGGAAGGTTCCAGAGCCTGCCGCCAGTAGTGCAGGTCGTTCACGCTGGCCCACCCCCACGGCTGAATGCGCACGGGGACAGGGTGCATTATTAATGTGGCAGGACTGAATGCCCAGAAAGCCACCATCAGCCTCGGGGAGCAACGGTCATACAAGTGCAGACTTTAAAATATGGCTAAATTTGCAATAAGTTGGTAGCAGGATTGGTAGCAACTAGCGACCTCAATGCTTAAAGTTGCGACTGGTTGCGTAGTTGCAGCGTCTTTGGTAGTCAATCTGGGAATACGAAAGTATAGATTTTGGCGAGGCCGGCTTCGGCGCATGCCAAGTGATCACCGCAACAAGGACAGCATGTTTTCAGTTCAAGATTAAGTGAGGTATCAGTGGAAGCATCATCCTGGGGTCGTGCATTGCAGATCCGAAAGAAAAGAGGGAGGGTGGCCTAGATTTTGCGCCGAGTAGTAGGAGTCATCTGAGCATATCAATCTCGGCCTGCGTCGGCGCGTCTCAGGACGATATATCCGCGACTACGCTATCAGTTGGCATTCGGGGTGTTGTCTGTTTGGGGGGAGGAGGGCTGCATGTGGCATTGGAAAGAGGAGATCCGCGGAAAGTCCACGTTGGCAGCCGTGTGGTGGAGAGGCGGCGCCTGGACCAACGGCAGACCGAAAAGAGGAAGATGCCAGAACGTGATGGAGTATTCTGGGTGTTGAATCAGTTGGACGAGGCTAAAAGCTTACGGGATTTGGAGGGATGGGGCTGGTGTTGATTCGTGTAATTAGAGCAGATTTGGTACAAGCCTCGTTCACTTTGCATAATTTATAGTACACAGAGAATTTTGGGTAAGAGAAGATGGAATGGCTCACGTATTCTATGGGCATATAACTATAAAAGTGACACTGATGTAGTAGTATTTTAGTACAGTGTGGCGCCGTCATGAGTCCACGTCTGGCTAGTGATGCGAGGGTTGGCTGCCGAGGCAAGAAGAGCAATACTGTCCGTTAATTTGGGTGCCTATTCAAAGGTGAATAAAGAACCAGTGCCAATTGGGCTATGAGCAATGGCTTGAATTGCAATGCAACATGGGCTGAGAGTGTCGGTATACGTGGTTGTGTATGAGGCGGCCCCGTCGCGTGCGCGATACGACACAGTGCGTCACAATATCAACTGCTTGCTGCATGGTGTCGGCCCGGGCTGACCGTTATTTCCAAGTTGGCCAGTGCCTGCCTACCTATGAGACGGCAGGCAGGGCAGAGAGAGAATGGGAGAGAACGTTACGTAGGTGCAGGTGTGCATATGGTTGCGACTTGACGACGGCGCCGCCTTGGGCTCGCTGGTCAGCCCAGTTCGTTCCGCCCAGCATGTCAAAGCAAGGGCGCACAATTGACAAGTGGGCTCCACACTTGTACATTTTGGCGCGGCGGTGCAAAGGTCGCTGGCCTCGCTGGCCTGGATACTACGTACAATCCCTGCCGAATGGCTGCAGCCCGCTTTGCCCGCCCAAAAGCACCCCGTCTCCGGATCGGACTGGCCCCGCCGAGTGCGTGACTCTTGGGGGACAAAAAAAAAAAAGCCAGCGCAGCACCTACAGTAAAAGTTTTAGCGCTCTTTTGCGTGCGTTACAGCGCGTTGGCGGCCCATTCCCCCCTGCAACGGTCCCGGAACGCACTGAATCCTCGGCTTTCCACAGCGCCCACCCGCTAAATCCACTCTCCGCTCCTCTCTCCTACCCCAGAAATGCTGCCTGTTTGAACAAAACTCGCAGACATCCTCCGTCTTCGCCATCGACGACTCTTCCATACTCACATCAACATTGTCTGCTTTTTCTTGGAATTCTTCTTTGTTTTGAAGACGGGGAATTTCAAGACCTCCTTCTATTTATACATTGTCCTTCTCGGATAGACACTCATACTCCCCATCTTCGCAGGGCTCGTCTGTCCTGTACGCCCTCCCAGTCGTTTGTAACATCTTACACATTCTTGACAAGCGGCACGCCCTTGATTGCCATTCTGGGATCGCATCTTGCAAATGCGACGCTCGTTTCCGCCTTAAACTCGCTCACGCCCTTGGTGAGCCCACATACACCCTTCGCCAATTCCGCCTGCACGCCATCCATAATGTCCGGCCCCATGGATGAGTTTGTCCACTGGGACAAGGCTGGTGCTGCCATTGGTGCCAGCACCGACTTCCAGTTCGACGGTGACAACTTTGACCTGGCCCTCGAAAACGTCAATGAAGACGATTTCAGCTTCTCTGCTCTCCAGCACTACTCTGGCGACGCCAACCTCGATCTCTTGGCCATCACCGGCGCCATGCCTGAGCCCATCACAGAGGCCTGGTATGAGACCCCCCAATCTGCCTGTGCCCATTGTGCCGCTGGCGGCTTCTCCTGCAAGAAAATCCGTGAAGGTAGCTACAAGGGATACTGCACCAGTTGTGTTGCCCTCCGTGTCGAATGCAGTTTCGCCGGGGCCGCGGCCGCTGGCAATGCGGCCATCGAGCCATCCGCTGCTTTCCCACCCAACCCGTGGCCAGTCATGGGCCAGCATCCCAACGCGATTCATTCGAACTTTGGCGAGCCCATGGCGCAAATTGGCTCGGTTTCCAACTCTGTCGAGAGCAATGGAATCATTGCGCCAGTGCCCATTGCGCCGCCCAAGATTGGCGCACGCTTTTCTCGCGAGTCCGTCCGCATCCTGAAGAACTGGCTCTCCACGCACACTAGACACCCTTACCCCAGTGAAGACGAAAAAGAGATGTTGCAGAGACAGACCGGCTTGAACAAGACCCAAATCACAAACTGGCTTGCCAATGCCCGGCGCAGAGGCAAGGTCCAGCCGCCTCGATCTGTCTCGCCCAACATCAGAAACTGGTCCACTCCCGGCTCAATGGACATTCCCAAGCGCCGGGGAACACCCGCCCTGGAAGCAATGAACCCTCTGCAGCGTTGGCAGGTCTCTCCTCCCGAACACGAACCAGCCTCGGTCAGCGCTATTGCTAGGGCCGTTACTGCTTCGTCGTCTGCCCTCTCCTCCGGGCTCAACTCCCCGTACAGCTTCAACTACACTGATGATGGCTCCAACAGATCTCTTTGCAAGGAGTCTTCGGCATCTAGTGTGGGAACTTCTCAATCTAGCAATGGATCGTTTGGATCTGCATACTCTCACGGTTCCCGACACTCTTGGGGCTCCTTTGGCTCCGCGCCTTTCAACAGCCGAGGCCGCCGCCGCCGCCGCCGCAGGGCGACCGCCAAGCCCGAGGGCAACACCAATCTTTCTGCGCCATTGAAGACCTTCCAATGCACCTTCTGTACCGAAACGTTCAGAACAAAGCACGACTGGCAAAGACACGAGAAATCGCTGCACTTGTCTCTCGAGCGATGGGTCTGCGCACCCCATGGACCCCGAGCCATGAACCCCGAAACGGGACAAATGTCTTGCGTCTTCTGCGGCATCGCCAACCCCGACGATGCGCACATTGACTCGCACAACCACTCTGCTTGCCAGGAACGCGCCATTGAGGAGCGAACATTTTATCGCAAAGATCACCTGAACCAGCACCTTCGATTGGTTCACAATGTCAAGTTTTTGGACTGGGCGATGAAGCCTTGGAAGATTGCGACGCCCGAGATTCGCTCACGTTGTGGGTTCTGTGGTATCATAATGGATTCCTGGACTATTCGTGTAGATCATCTTGCAGAGCACTTCAAGACTGGTTATTCCATGGCTGACTGGAAGGGTGACTGGGGTTTCGAAGTGCCCGTTCTCGACATGGTCGAAAATTCCATCCCACCTTGTATGCGACCGCTGAATTATCCCATAGACAAGATTCCGACATCTGACATTTGGTAATAGATCTTATTCATCATGAGCGAACATCGCCTATGCCCTATGTTGCCCTCCAGTCTCCACCTGCCTCTCCGCGTAATGCGTACGAGCTGATCAAGCTGGAATTAGCCAACTTTGGCTCTTCATATTGGGAACAGCACGGAAAACCCCCGACCGACGAGGACCTCTGCCTCGAAGGATGCCGTATCATTTTCGCTTCCGAATTGCTCTCCATCCAAGGCATCGCGACCCAAGTATCTTGGCTTCGTGACATCGTCATGAATGACGAAGAAACCTCCCGCAAGGCCAAGTTTGGTCCGCTGCGCAGAGCTGCTGAGTTGCAGAGCCTCAAGATTAACGGCAAGGATAACCTGTTCGAGGAGTGCCCGATGGAGATTCAGCTTCATCAGTTCGTCAAGGCCAGGAGGCTATTGGGCTTGATCGCCCTGGACCACGAACTGCAGGAAGAGGCTTGTCGCATTGTCGGGCGAGTGGAGGAAATGTGCACTCATCCGTCGGAAGCTGTTGCCAACTGGCTGCTGCGCCTCATCAAGCAGTCGACCTCTTGGTTATCTTCCTTCCGACGCCGCGCGCATTTACCGCGAACAGAGGACATCAAGAGTGATACCATTCGCTCAAAGGATCTCACTTCGATCGACTCGACAATTCACAGCTATTCGCGGCTAGAATGTGAGCTTGGTGACTATCTCAAGGAACAGCGAGTCTTGGGCAAAGAGCCGTCCGACGAAGATCTCCAGCGCCAAGCCCGTATCATCATCTATGAATTCGACGACGGCTGGAACCAGACGACCGCCGATAACGTTCAGTGGCTCGAAGCCTTCAAAGAGCGACACGCTCAGGTAGGAAAGACGCCGAGCAGCGCCACCAAGACGTCTCCAGAACAGTCGGACCAGTCCACGGCTGTAGGTTCCCCCGGCTCTCAATGGGCGGCACAGACCAAGCGGAGGCAGAGCATCGCGAGCAACCCCAAGAATGCCGAGTTTATCCAGTTCAGCAAACCAAGCAGCACCCCGTCATTCCTAAATGACGCAAACTGCTATCGCCGTCTTGCCAAGGAGCTGAAGCGGTGGGTTGTCTCGGCCATGTCGCCAAACAACCCCAGCCGACATATTCCAACCGACGAAGAGCTGCGATACCAAGCACGATGGATCATCTACGACGGGTGAGTATCTTGATGCCCTATTGTAGAAATAGTCGCTAACAGTAGTGCAGTGATGATCCGTGGAACCAGACAGCGGCCGACAACGCTGAGTGGCTTCAAAGGTTCAAGCGTGATGTAGGCATCACCAAGGATGGCGGGCCTGGGTTGCCCGAAAGCTATGGATGGGCCATGGAGCAGGGTGGCACGGGATTTGCGCCGCCATACGCTTGCCCCAAGTCGGACAATCTCGATCCGTTTGACGATGCCATCCCAGTTGAGATGCGCGATGGTGCCAAGGCTTTCATGGCTGGTCCGACTGCCGCCAACAGCTTCGTCGACACGCTCGCGGAGCCGCATACGCGCCCTGCCAAGGTCTTTTGCTCGCGCGAGCTCGAGGCACGACTGGTCGAGTACGCAGAACGCCATGTTCTCACCCACGGCAGCATGCCCGAGGATGCGGCGATTCGTGCCCAGGCCAGGCAGATTCTGGGCACTGACTACACAGCCGCCGATGATGACATGCTGCTTGGCAAGTTCAAGGAACTCTTGTGCGAGAAGATGCCGTTCTTGGAGCAGCAGATGAAAAAGTCTGCGACTCCTGCGCCAACCGCAGACCCAGACCTGGACATGATGTTGCAGAGCATGGATTTTGAGCTTGAGCCTGACTTTATGAGCAGTGCAGTGATTGGCACCGAGGGGGAAGAGGGCGGCGCGCCGCTTTTCTAATGATGTGGTGTTTCATATTTGGAGTTACTTTTTTTCAGCATTGATACCAAAAGGAGGGATAGGAAGGCATTTGCATACCATTGGGTGGAGTATTTTACGACGGGTGCATTGCATACGATTTCGATGGTTGTTTTTATATGGGAACCGGATTCATCAGATTGACATAACTGTTCGATACTTCTTTACATATATATTGTATATATACACAATGGATACTCTCAGCTTTACTACATTCAAGCGCACAGGGCTGTGATTGAGAGCATAAGTCTAATGAAGTTTCCTCCGTTACGCGCATTTGCCTTTGACGCAGGTCAACTGGTCGGCGCAATCCTGTGCCCTCGTGCAAGACGCACCTGCACAGTGGCCATCCCACGAGCAGCCGTCCCCGCCGTTGTCGCCCTCCAACCGCGAGATGAGCTTGTCGCCGAGCCCGACCAGGCTCGCGTGGAAGTCGTCAAAGTTGCCCGCCGTCCAGTTTGCGCCTCCCTTGCCCGGGACGGCATCCTCGCCCTTGAACGCAATGTAGAGCACGTCCGGGTCGGTGTGGCTCGTGTCGGAGCCCGTTCCGGCCTGCATGTGCTTCCCGTAGCATGCAGTGCCGAGGGAGATGGAGACTTCGCCCACGCTGGGTCGAGGACCGTCGTCTGTGTTGGAGTCGCCCCAGATGCCGTAGAACTTGATGCGCGCAGATTTCTTTTTAGTTTTTGTGCACAGCTGTACGAGTTTGGAAGAAAAAAAAGAAAAAAAAAACAGTTTCGAAAAACTCACCATTTGATCGCCGCAGATAACCGCCATCAGGCTCGCGGGCTCAACGCCGACGTCGCGCGGCGAAAACGTCTTCCAGCCGGGTCTGGTGCCCGAGTTGCCAAAGACGACGAAGCTGTGCTCGTGCGGGTTCAGGTCGCTGATGCCCACGTCGTAGCCCTCAATCACCCACCGGATGGCCGTCGTGTCCTGCGTGTCGGTCGAGGCGTCGCAGCGCCCGTCATCCTGCGGTCCGCCTTGGGCGCCGTCGCAGTCGACGTCCATGTCGGAGAACTTGCCCGGGCCCTGGAGGTAGACGACGCCGAGATCGTCGAGGTGGTCGCCACAGTAGGACATGTCTGCGCGAGTTATCTGGTCAGCATTGCGGGCCAATTGTGCTCCTACGATATGCCATGTAATATTTACCAGGGCCCTCATTTTGGTTATTGTAGAAACCCGTTGCCAATTTGTTTCTGCAGTCGCCCTGCGCCTTGAGCTTGTTGTAAAAGGCTCTCACTTTGGCGGGGACCCCGAGCGCAGAAGCTGTGGACAGCAGCGCGAGTGGGAGCAGTTTTTGACACCGCATGATCTATGCAAGTTGCAAGACTACCAACACAGGCGAATGACGGTCGTTACGATGGGAAGATAAAACCAGATTTCGCTACAGCGATCTGGTGTTGGCTGCAAGAATTGGCTTGTTATACTCTGCTCGTGCCTAGTGCCTTGACCGCCCAGAAGCATTGTTACATTCAAATAAGCGTGCCATTCCGCTGTCGACTGTGACAGTATGATATTCCCACAGCTGTAGGCTGGTAAGCTTGGCGAGCTGTAAATAGTCTAACCCGGGCCTGTTGAAACGTCTTTGGCGTTGGCGGGCCCTGTGCTAGCGCTCTTGTCCTTGACCTAAAGAGGCATGTTTCTACTGAGTGAAACAAGGCGCGTGGGGGCTAGCTATCCGGTAGCTCGTTTACTCGATGGGCAAATGTGAATGCTGATGGACTGTCGAAGCCTAGTTGATGTGTGGCTGGCAGTGAGGTGGTTCTACTTTGAACGGCATGAAGAAGACAGAATGGAGATTGGCGCACAGATTGACGTGTGGCTTGTTCGTGCTGGCCTTTGAGCAGAAGAGAGGACCGTTGACGAGCACGCTGATGACCATGGAATCCAAAACTTGGCATAATAAACAGTCTTGGCATGAGCTTTGTATGCCCTGTCGCATTCGAGGTGGATTTTGCACGCTATTGCTGCGGAGGTAAGGCCATTCTATCTGTCGATCGCAGCCAAGCCCAAGCGAAGAGTGGCGGCGTCAACGGTTTGCCGGAACCTTCGGAGACAGCAACACAGCAAACGGCTATTTTGCTAAACGGACAATAAAGTTTTCAGGAACGCATACATCTTTCTACAACCAACGAGTTTATTCAACGTGCAGGCCGTTCAGAGGCACAGACTCCCCACCCCACATTCCGCCTCTTGATCGGCCCCTCACAAGCTCTCCTTCAGCTCCGCCAGACCAGGAGCCAGCCTTCTCGATTTCCGCCAACGGCGGTCTGCCAAACCCGTCCGGACGAGTGAAGCATCTTCGGCGAATGCATTAAGTTCAGGTATTGCTTCTCTGACAGCTTTCTTCCAAGAAATTGCTTTTTCCTGGGCCGCGTGTAACAACAAATCTAGTCGAGACAGCCGATAGTGCAGCAAAACGGGGCGACTGCCAACCCGCGGCACACGAAGCTCCCCTCTCTCTCAACAACCCATTGCGACTGCACCACTTGCGATTCCTCTCTTCTATCGGCTGCTTCTGTACATATCTGCGTCGTCTGGCGTGGCATAGGGCGATTCGGGGTTATTTCGCGCCAGACAAGAAGCACGCAACACCATGCCAACCTATCTCTGCCACGGGTTTCGATGGCACCGCCGCGACTTGCGCATCTTTGTCATCATCAACGACCTCGAAGATGCCGCGCCCGACTGGGTCGTGGGCGAGACCACGGCGACGCTGATTCTCGATCAATTCACAAAAACCTTTGACTTTTTGCCCAAAATCTCCGACCAAGAAGCCGAGGCGGCGTCCGACCCCAAGCTTACCGCCCGCCGCACCAACCTCGCCCAGCACCACGACGACGACTTTGCGCACCCGCCGTCGCGCGTCCCCATAGCCCAGGACCCGGTGCTACAGTACACCTGGTCGCCGGTGAAGCTCCTGGAGGAGTACGATCCGGACGAGACGGTCAGCCCGGCGCGGCCCTACGCCTACGTCGCCGACCACGTCGTGCGCGTCGACCTGGGCGCGGACGTGCTGGCCGAGATGGCAGCCTACAAGAAGGCGAGCGGGGGCGGGGGCAACGCCTGGTTCGCGAAGCTGCGCGACACACTGCAGAACGGCGCCGACATTGGCTGGCACGTGGTGGTCTGTGGCGACGCCGAGCGAGACTACCCAGACGACGAGACCGAGACGGGATCCGAGTCGCAAGATCTGCGGCTGCGGCGAGAGGAGACGCAGAGGCCCGCCACGACGGCCACGACGCAGTCGACCCAGCCCGAGTCCTTCACGACGACCAGCAGCACGCGGCCCTCGCAGGATCAGGCAAAGCCGGGAGCGGGCCAGGACTACTCGCACATGAAGCCCCCGCCGATACCGGATGATGAGAAAGGACCACCAGGAGATGGTCAGGGCCACAGCCGGAAGCCGTCGTTGAGGCACCGCTTGTCGAAGGCTGGATTGCGCCGGTTATTTAGTAAGAAAGACGGCCAGGCCCAGGACCCGGCCAGGTGAACAGCAAATAACCGTTTATGTGATTATGAGAGACGTATTATCAGATTTGAAGGAGTGAGAAGTAGAAAAGGCGCATAAGTTTCGGCTGCGAGGGCGTATAGGAGAAACGATTGGTGGGATTGCTATTATGCGGTATGTGTAACGATACTTTGTTTCATTTTTATCGCGTTGGGTTTGGGAGTGAGTTTATTATATCCAAAAATGTTATCCTTTTTTATATATCCTTATGAGAATCATTTGCAATAGTATGTGGAGATTGATGCTGCGAAACGTATAACTACTTCTTGAGTCGCAACTTAGTCTACCCTTCTTCTTGAAGAAACTGTAGTTTGAAAGCCAGCTTCCTAAAAACTACAACCAATAAAGACGTAGGTGAGAAAACTTCCCAATGCTGGTTAAGACCAACGTGACGTCCTTACGCTAGTAGCTTGTAAGTCGCGATGCTTGGACGCTCCACCAGGAGGGTCCGGATCTACGGACAAGACGAAAATCATCTGATCATTTCCAATACCCCGGAGCAGCAATTAGTTTCCGGCATACTTTAAAATGATGCTTTAGCCGGCAATTCATCGACAAATACATGAATTCCGCGATTGCTTGGCCTTCGTTCAGCTACTGATGTCGTCACGTGTGGAGCTTAACTGAACTTCCAGCCATCCGTCCTCAGCTCCTGGACCATTAAACATCACATCCCGACTCGAACGCTGCGAGGCTTTGGCGACTTTCCGCAGTATTTCTCTCTTTGCCACTTCTCCCCTATCGTGCAACCAATTTCGACATCATTGAATAGCCCGGACGAACGATACGCCGATACGACTGCCTGTACATTCCCAAGCTAGACTAGGGGCCGCCTCGTCACCCAGGGGAAGGAGGAAGACGAAAAAGCTACACACATACACACCGTCCTGGGGCAAATGGCGTACCGACAGCCAGGCGAGGCCTCTCCGTCTTTTGCGCAGACCGGCGCCGAGCTCGACCTCGACGACAGCGACGATGACCTCTTCAACCTGGACGACTACGACGAGGACGAGGACGAGGAGGACGAGGACGAGGAGGCCGTGGACCTGCAGTCCGAGGTGGGCGGCGCCGAGGCCTACGAGATGCGCGGCATGCGCAGCAACCTGAGCCCCGGTCCGCGGCCGGGCAGCTCTCGGAGCGCCGCGTCGTCGGCGAGGCGCAAAGCGCGCAGGCGGGCGCGCCGCGGGAGCAACAGCACGGCGGCCAGCTACAAGCTGTACACGCCTGACGAGGAGGCGACGGTGCGGCGCAAGTTTGACCGCAAGCTCGTCGTCTTTGTCTCGTTTCTCTTTCTTCTGAGCTTCGTCGACCGATCAAGTGCGTACAGTCATTTCACGGTACCCATTGGATTATGTTTGTACTAACGGAGCTTGACTCTCCCGCAGATGTCGGAAACGCGCGTATCGCAGGCATGGAGGAGGACCTCCAGACGTCGCCGCCCGACGCCAGCTGGTACGAGTGGGCGCTCACGGCGTTTTACATCACCTACATGAGTTTCGAGTGGATGTCGATGCTGTACCGGGTGTACCCGGCGCACGTCCTCATCTCGACCGCCGTCGTGTCCTGGGGCGTCGTCGCCTCGCTGCAGGCCATCGCGCCCTCGTACCCGGCGCTCGTGGCCCTGCGCGCGGCCCTGGGCGTCGCCGAGGCTGCCTTCACCGGCGTGCCCTACTACCTGAGCTTCTTCTACCGCCGGCAGGAGCTCGCCTTTCGCGTCGCCATCTTCATCTCGGCCGCGCCGCTCGCCAGCGCCTTCGCCTCCACCGTCGCCTGGGTCGTTGTGCGTTTCGCCCGCATGAGCCCCGTCGCGCCCTGGCGGCTGCTCTTCCTCATCGAGGGCCTCCCCTCGGTGCTGGCGGGCGTCGTCGCCTGGGGCGTCATCCCCGACACCCCGCAGTCGGCGGGCTATCTCACCGCGCGCGAGAAGAAGATTGCCACGCTGCGCCTCCGCAAGGAGAAGCCGGACGCAAAAGAGGTCTCCGACGACTCTAGCCGTCTCTCGTGGCGCGACGTACTCTCCGTCATCATAGACCCGATTGCCATCCTGGCCTCTGCCATATTCTGCATGGTCAACCTGGCGTACTCCTCGCTGCCCGTCTTCATGCCCAAAATCATCAACAGCATGGGGTACAGCAGTCTCTCGGCGCAAGCCCTCTCCGCGCCGCCCTATCTCTTCACCTTTGTCATTGTCCTCTTCACCGCGCACATGTCCGATCGCCGCAAAAGTCGCACGCTCCCAATTGTCTTCCACGCCCTCTGTTCGTCGTTTGGTTACCTCATTCTCGGCATTGCTGAGCCTCTGAACCTGCCGACGTGGGTGCGATATCTGGCCGTCTATCCGGCGACCATGGGGTTCTTTAATGTCGTCACCCTTATTCTCACGTGGGCTATTAACAGCCAGCCCAATGAGACACGCCGTGGCGCCACGTTTGCCATGATGCAGTTCATTGGCCAGTTAGGCACCTTGATTGGCACCAGACTCTATCCCGACCGCGATGGACCATACTACACGACAGGACATCGAGTGTGCGCCGCGGTCTTATTAGGAGCCGCGGCATGTGCTTTTACGCTTCGCTTTTACCTGAAGTACTTGAATCGCAAGCTTGATGAGAAGGAATCCAATGATCCCTATAGACACGGTTTCAATGCCAGCGGCACGAATCAAGATGAGGCAGAGAGATTGGTGGGGTCCACAGGAGACAGAAGCTCGGACAATAGCTTCAGGTATATGATTTAACGACAGTATCGGCAAGTTTATGCATATAAAAATCATTCGCAGCTTAATCGATTGGATAAATAGTCGCATTCTCTATTTTTGTATTTATGCATCTTGGATATAGCCCTTCTGGATGCATCATCATTATGACTTATGCTCACGAACTCAACGAGTTAATAATACATTTAATCAGCCCTTAGCACTTCTTCACAGCTTCTGGAACTTTTTCCACTTGGATGTATGGCATTTTGCGACTCCCTCCTTCCACCCGTCGCGATTCTTGTGGTGCCCGCATTCTGTCTCATTTGCACTGTGGTTCTGTGCTTCCGCAGTTTTGCTCTTACGACGTTGAGCCTTCTAGGCTGCGAAATCTCGGCGCTCCCTCTCGGCGTGCCCTATGATTTTCTGTTTCGCGACGCCGAAGCGGCGACTGCTTTCCCGATAAACAGAATTTGCCCACTTTCTGAAGCCAAGACGGGGTCTGGAAAATGGTTTGCTCAAACTGCGAAGTGAAAACTGGGATGCACGGCGTTGGGCCTTGCGGAGCGGGGAGCGACCATCGACAGATGGGCACGGCGATGGCGCGAGACTGGGCCGGCTCGATACGAGAGTCTCGTCGGCTCCGTCATACCCTTTGACATGGTCGTTGCTCGCAGATCCACTTGGCGAGCTGACAAAACGATAACGAGAAACCTGGCGTTCGTATGCAGATGGTCCGACTATCTTGCTAGACTGTGCTTGCTAGCCATTGACTGTTGAAGATGAATCGTAGTGTGGATCATGTCTTTCCGCCGGAAGCAACTCTTCCGCTGCTGAAGAAGGAGACCCGGAACGAAGATTTGACCACCGATAGTTTGTTTTGCCGTATTTAGCAAGGTTTGTAACGCTGAGCATATTCGTATTGCCATTTGAAATGGGCGACTGCACTCGAGAAGGCTCGCTCTCTGGACCATGATAGGAAGAGGATGTCGTGCGTCGATGCGTGTCATCAGCCGAGTCATCGTTGATTCGTAGGTGATCGCCAATTAGCTGAGCGAGGTTACGAGAAGGTGTTCCGGGCTCCGAATAAGGCTGTAGGACTGGGCTCTGGAGCATTGCGGCGTCATCATCCGATTTGGACATGATTGAGGATGCTTTGGTGGCAGATTCACCATCGCGAGGTAGTGGTGGGAGAGGTTTGATGCCCCAAGTTGTCGGGTCAGCGGGATCGTACTGGCAGTTGTCTTCTTCGAAAACTTTCTTCGATGAGACAGGATAGGTTGTGATTTTTACATTTTCCTTGCCTACCCGCTCGACCCATGGCTGGTAGTTGTGCGAGGCACTCTTGGATTGTGCAGATCCATATGAGTAGAGGCTCGCTCGCTTTAGGGTTGGGGAGCTTGCAATGGCGTTGGAAATCGTCTGGCTGCGGAGTGAAAACTCACGTTGCTGGCAGGCGTACGGGCTGCGTTGGGCGGGAAGAGTGTAACGATAAACCATTTTGATGATGCTGAAGACGCTCTATCTATGCGGGATAGTGTATGTGTGTGATGCCGAACGAAAGAGAGGAGACAGATTGTGTCAGGATGAAGACTTCGCGCGTGGTGGTACCTTCCATGCCCGAGTAGTGGGCGTTGCCAACTTTGGCACGGCGAGAGGCGGCAGGCGCCAGACACACGTGAATCTTGACCCCCTACTCAAGGCCGAAGAAACTGTGATGATATCTGAAGGCTGCCGCATATACCATTTTCTGCAGCACGGCTGTTTGCACCATCTGTACTTCAATTCTCATATAAGCCATAACAGATTCCAGGGTCACTATAAAAAGTCTTGAGTTCGTTATGAGTCGGGTATGATTTTTTTTGGTCATGTACTCATCGCTGTCCAGACACCCCGTAGAATTCTCTCTCACCCTCACAATCTGGTCGGGCCGCTCTCGTCGGCCTGCAGCCCATGTCTCACCACCACGCGGGCGGCTTGCATCCACCAACTCAAGAATGGTATGGGAATTGAGCGAAACAGTTGGGTTTCCAGAATATCATGCATATGCACGCCTTTTTGGGGGCGCTCCTAAAGCCCATGCTTCCATTCGCCGTTGGTAGTGGTGAGACCTCCAGCCCACCCATGCCATCCCGAACTCAAATTTACATCTTATTTGCAAATAGATCGTCACCCAGATATCAAATCACGTGGTCTATTAGCTCAGTTGGTTAGAGCGTCGTACTAATACTGGATTGATTCAGTATCAAGTAATGCGAAGGCCGCAGGTTCAAGCCCTGCATGGACCAACTTGGTATTCTTTTTGCGTGGTTTTGCGATTGTGGGTGGAGGTTTTCATTTTTATGGGGCTAGGAGGCAAGTATGGGATGCTAGGATGAGGTTGATGACTGGTTGTGAGATAGAGAAGGCGCTACAGGGATTAAAGTTGAACTTTGAGGCTTTACTTTCTTTTTTATGTAGGAGTCAAGGTGGTGGTAGTATGTGATTTCTCTTGCTCTATACGCGGGTGCAAGGTGATGGTACTCCGGACGCGGGAAGTTGACTAGGTATGTAAAAGATATCACGAGTAGAGTCAACTTATAACACAACCAGCCACAATACGGCTGAAAATGCTTCGTATTAGACTAAATACATCCCTTAATAGGGTATAGTGTTAAGCATAATCGCGGCGAGATGCTATATAAACAGACACTCTATGAATAGCCGAAAAAAATAAATTAGGTATAGGGTAGTAAATTAAATCTAGCCAAATCTTCATTATTTTAAACAAGAACTGTATACAACATTACGACGGCTGCTTAAAGGACCCCATAACCGCATACTGATTTGCCAGTGTTACACAGCAAAAATAAATAGAGAATCTGAACAGAAAAGAAGACAAAAAGAAACAAAAAAACATACAACAGCCGGTGTTCGCTGGTCGTCACCGACCCAACTACTAATCTGCCGGTTAGCAGCTTATCTATGGGAGAGCGGACGGGATCCCGAGTTCTCTGCTACCTGTGGTCGTATGTACGAGGCAGCTGAGAAATTTCGACTTATAAGTGTGGGACAAATGTGGATTGTGGCTGCTTGACACTAAGCTTTTTCACGCCCTCTTGTCTCATATTGCATAAATTTGTTTCCAGCTGAAAAGGAAACAGAGTCTAGCTTACCTAGGGCACACAAATGAAATTTGGAAAAAGTCAGCTGCGCACAGGTGAGCAGTGATGTTCGTCGATGATTGTGTGGCACTTCGCTGTAGCTTGCCTCGCTCCCTATCCGGTGCGTTTGACTCAAAATATCCAAACACTGTGGGACGTGCTAAAAGAGATACTGCTAGGTACTTTGAAAATGTCTGACAAGCCAGAAATTGAACATGGGATAAAAAAGGAATTGAGCACGAGTATCGAGCGTGAGCATACAAGGCACACTCTTACAACCCATGTCGACGCCTGTGAAGTTTTTACAACCAATGCGAAAAATGCGGCGCCCAATTATATAACAATTCGCGAACATTGAATTTTGAGTTGCGGTTCTTCAGTGAACGCCATCCTCGACACCGGCCACTGTGCTCCATCCTCAGCATCGTGAGCCGCACTCTTGCCGTCTCCCTGTTGTAAACATTCGCCCAGCGATCATCTGCTATCGAAAACTACTTATAAATTTACTTCGCAGTTCCGCTCGCCATTGGACCTAGATGAATAGAGACCTGTGGCGGACGAACAAATTAGCCAGGCGGTCCTTTCAGCAAATTGGAATCTTGCCTCGACGTGCCTCGAGGCAAAGCGGGTTAACTCACAGTCCACTGACTTGACTGGGCACCAGAATCCAGATCTTTTGGTTGCGGAAGTGGTAGAAGAGCCGTAGCGTCAGGATCGTCGTCCTCTATGCCTGTTGTCAGGTGCCGCTAAACACAATTTAATCCTGCAGTGACTCGCCTTGATAACTTGCAGATTGACGCAGAGCGGATCGTCGCTTTTTAAACGCTTTGAACAGCATTGCCGCAATTGGAGGAAGGCTAAAAAGAATGCCAACTAAAGCGATGATAGCTTCTGCTGAGAGTGACATTGTTGTATGCTGGAGGTGTAAAGACAGGATAAGGGGAGGAAATCATTACGGTGAGAGCCAGAAGATTAAAAAGCAGACCTCTGGATTCTGAAGGCCACTATTTATCCTTGAGCTTTACTGCTACACTTAGGCAGAGTCGTAGCCAAGATGTGCCTGAGTTCATGAGCTGCACAGCCTTGCCCCAGCTGGGCGTGAGCACTTCAAGTTTGGCACAAGCTAGGAAAGAAATTTTTGGCCTGCATGAGAAGCGTGGTACCATCCAACTTCCAAGACACTCTTGCTCGCGCTAATTAATGGGAAGGGAGCCACGCTGTTTGGGAGGAGTCCACGCTTTTGTCCACGCCCACGCTTTTTGTCCACGCTTTTTGGGAAGGGGACACGCCTCTTAAGATGAGAACACACCTCTTAGTAGGGGGACACACCTATTGGTTGCGCTGATGGGAAGGGGCCCGGCTGTGGCCACTAGAAGCGGCCTGTTATGCGACCTCAAGGCTACCCCGGTCCAAGTGGCTGAGGAGTGTTCGATTTCGAGGGTAAGTCTATGAGGTCCGGCGATATTGGGCGCTCTGACCGTTATAAACTGTGACGCCATTTCCATGTCCTAGCTCCGTACGTCAGGCTCTGCATAGTGCCACTCATAACACCTCTTCGCCGTAACCACTACTACAACCGTGCGAAACTTGACAAAAAGGAAACTGGTGTTGAAGACGGAAAGTACAAGCTGACAAGTACTATGTACAATGACAGCTTCAAGCCGGAGCCTAGCTTGTGGGGTGGGCTTGAACAATATGAGCAGGCGTCATATTTTGATAGCTGGCACTACGCCATGCCCACGCGGTGTCTCAACCGTGAGATTTCTCAAAGGGACCAAGAAGCATGGCGTGAAAAAAAGAACAGCAGTGACTGCTTTCTTGCATATATTAATCAGCCAATACTTATTGTTCGGCGGATTTGACCATCAAACTTGGACGTCTTCTAGCAACTGTTTTGGAAGAAATCATGCGTGTTGCTCCCTTGCCACAAACTGTGTATGTAGACACCTATCCCACAGAGAATAAACTCAATGCTTTCGCGTCGTAACGACAGCATTCTGACACTAATTCCAGTCGACGCTCTGATTCAAAAGACCCCGGGCGATGGCTTGGAAGCGTTTCCTTACTTTCTTGTTTTCCCAATCGGTGGCCACGAGCTCCAGATACGCGATCCGAATGGCCTTTAAGTTTTCATCAAAATCTGGCACGTAAGGCTTTGAAAAGTCTTCCCTCTTGTCTTAGTAGTGGATTCGCATGACTTCGTCGAGCACGAAGTCGCTCTCGACGAGCTGCAGAACATAGCGATCGCGCTCTCTGTCGGAGAGCTTGCCGGGCAGCTTCTCGAAGCACTCTTTGAGATGGGCATCGGCCCTTGCCAACGCTGTTGTTTCAAATAAAAAAGTTAGTCGTTGAGAATATCCAACAGCAAGGGCTGCTGTTTGCTTGCCGATGCCGTCGATGGCGACGTGCTGAGAGGCGGCTGAGCCGTCGGCGCTCTGCGAACCATCATCCTGACGAGAGCTCATGGTGAGAACTTCTTTGAGAAAGATGAAACAGTCTGGAATTCATTTAAAAAGGGGTGTATGAAAGTATGAGAAGTTTAACAAGTCAAAAAAGAAAAGAGGAGGAAGAGAAAAGAGCACGCGTAACGGCAACATGCAGTCAGGGCCAAGTGAATGTGAGAGGTGAAAGTGGGCCACTGAGCCGACAAACGTAGCTACCTGGACGGAAGACTCCGGGGATATAAACGCCTTTATCTTCGTTTCCGTCATTTGGATGCTTGTTTACTGCCATGGACCATTCCGTAATCAATGTATGCAAACTGTTGTCCCACTTCTGTCGCATGTCAGAAGCCGCATTGTGAAGCCGACAGTACAACAAGTCGAGCAAACAGTGTGCATTAAATACATCTACTCCGAGTTTATATCACGAAGATTTTCTTAGCATCCACTTAATCCAAGACTGCCTTTGCGGCTCCCTCCCCACGTCCCCCGGTCTTAGCCCGACATGCTCGATTCCTCCATCCACGCTCCCCCTCCCCGTCCTGCTCCTCTGCCTCGCCCTCTCCTCCCTCTCACGCTGCCGACACTCCTCAAACGCTCT